>OMNS01078133.1:0-15113 GCA_900303225.1 Laemonema laureysi
GCTGTGCTGGCTGGCGGAGGCGTGGCTAGTCCTGGGCTGCTGCAGGCTTCCCCAAACTGTTTCCACAAAGTTGGAAGCATAGAATTGTCCAAAATGACTTGGTAAGATGAAGCATTAAGATTCCCCTTCACTGGAACTAAGAGGCCGAGGCCAACCCCAGAAAAACAACCCCATAGCATTATCCCTCCTCCACCAAACTTTACAGTTGGCATAATGCAGTCAGGCAGGTAACATTCTCCTGGCATTCGCCAAACCCAGACTCGTCCATCAGACTGCCAGATAGAGAAGCGTGATTCGTCACTCCACATAACACGTTTCCACTTCTCCAGAGTCCAGTGGCGGTGTACACCACTCCATCCGACGCTTGGCATTGTGCTTGATGATGTAAGGCTTGCATGCAGCTGCTCGGCCATGGAAACCCATGCCATGAAGCTCCCGGCGCACAGTTTTGGTGCTGATATTAATGCCAGAGCTGAGTCAGTTATTGAGTCAGCAGAGCTTTGGCGACTTTTACGCACTATGCGCCTCAGCACTTGGCAACCCCACTCTGTAACTTTACGTGGTCTACCACTTCGTGGCTGAGTTGTTGTGGTTCCTAAACGTTTCCACTTTGCAATAATACCACCCTATCACAGTACCACGTTTGAATTCAGTGAGCTCTTTCGAACGACCCATTGTTTCACATTGTTTCACTGCAGACTGCATGGCTAGGTGCTTGATTTTATACACCTGTGGCAATGGGACTGAATGAAACACCTGACATGATTAAGAGGAGTGTCCCAATACTTTAGCCCATATAGTGTATATACTGTATTTGGCGGTATGGCTCTGTTCTGGGTGCTCTCTACCCTTTCATATGCATACGTGGAAGGCATGATGTAGAGAAAGCACACCTCTCTACCCTTCCACATGCATACATGGAAAGCCTTTAGGTAGAGAGAGCAAAACCTCCTTGCCCTTCCATGCGCATACATGGAAAGAGCAGCAGCAGCAAGAGACCCCCCGGGTACAGAACAGAGCAGGCATCAATGACAACAAAAGGGACATTGATAAGTCAAACACAATATTAGGAGGAGGATTTGGGGTGGAGGTGGGTTGCGACGGCTGGCGGAGGAAGCGACACCGGTAGGCAGGCTAGAGCAGTTTAAATAAGGTGCCTTGTAAGATCTTGCCAATTGGATGCATGGAAGGGAGTCAGCTGATCTGTCAGCTGATTGCTGGGTTGGCTTGATAGCTACCGGCTGGTGGCTGGAATGTGGGCGGAGCTTGACTTGGTGGCCTGCCTGAACTAACGCTATGCTCGATTTCAGGACCACTTTGTCGAAGAAAAAGCTTTTATTTACAATAGTAGTAAATCTCCCCATCTACCCATTCCTTAAATGTGTAACCAGTTTTTTGCATAAGTGGGAGAGTGAAAGGTAGACGAATATCATTGCCTTGTGGTTTTTCTTTTAGCAGGCAATTTAGCAGGAGATTAATAGATGGATTTTCGAGCAGGCTGTTTGTGGATGGATGGATGGCTTCTTTCAATAATGCATCAACTATTTCAGGCTCCTTCATAGCAGATTGTAAATTGTAAATTGTAAATTGTAAAAATGACATTTTTGGCAGCCAAGTCAAGCTTGCTATGAACCCTTGAACCGGTCCTGTGAGCAACTAATTGACGAAACAGCAGTTACGATGCTTGTTTAGAGCTTTCCCCAGCTCGGGGATGTTCACTGGCGTCGATGGCTTTATCATTTTCTTTCCTTGCTTATGAGATGGATTCGTCTCAGGCACACTGATTTTTTGGGTGCCCGTCTCCATGGTAGCTGCAAGCATTAATATATTGACAGCTATAGGATTTGCATACATTTAGTTGGAGTTGTGACACATTGGGGTGGTGAGTAGCATTGCGTTAGTCTCTCCAGGTTGTGGGTTTGGGAAAGGCTTGGGCGGTTGGCGTGAAACCACAGATTTTGGGCAAAGATTAGGGGAGTGACAGTAACTACTAATGAGACCCGGGTCGACTACTGACCAGTCCAGTCTCTCGTTGAACCTTTGAACGAACATGGCTTTCAAGGAGAAGGACTTCTGGAACTCATAAAACAGTGTTCCTCCGTAGGTCAAGGCCCGATCAGAGATGATTGCTAGGTAGGTGTCCAGCTCGGCTCTACGGGATGGATACACTTCACAGGTCTCTAAATACAGCAAAAGCCATGTTAAATTCGGCCAGAGTGAGAGTTATAGAGAGCCGGGGGTAGCCATCTTTCGCATCACTGATAGGTCCCCGTAATCCACAATGCGCCTATCGCTCAGCTTTGAGCATAGCAACATTTTTATAAGATTAATGTCGTTACCTGCGAGGATTTGGCTTCTGAGATTGGGGGAGATAACGGCAGCAGGAGGAAAAACGGAAGTGATGACTGGATGTTGGATAGGGATGACAAGATGGCGGTGTTGTTGTTCCCGGGGCTGGCAGCTGGGGCTGAGACTCTTGCCTTTTGGCGCAGCGGCGGAGCAGCGGAGTTACGGGAGCTGTGTTTTGGTTTTTCGGTGGCTTTCCTGGGGACGGAGGAGTTGAAAGCGTTTGCAGGTGGGCGTTCGATATGGATGTTTTCCATGGATAATGAAAAAAGGTTGGTGAAAAGCTCAGAGTGCGTTTAAACAAGGCTCCTAGGAGCGCCTTGGCCAGTGCCTGGGCACTGGCCATTCAGCGATGTTTGGGTAATGCGGCTGCCAGACAGGAGCTCCGGCGGGTTGAGACGGCATTTTCTTCGCAGATGATTTCATCTACTTTGGATTGCCGGTACAGGGGAGTCGGGGAGTCGGTGCAGTCGATGTGCCATTGATCTTCATCAAGGATGTGGATTGACATGGCTAGCAGCAGGATAAGGTAAAGCGCGAGTATCGGTAGCCTGGTTGATCTCGTGTGAGAAAACGGCTGGCGGCAGAAGCCGTGTTTTAATTTTTCGATGGCTTTCCATTCATCGTGTCCGGGTAAAGCGGCTGTTTACTTGCCAGACGGGAGCTCCGGTGGGAATTGATATGGCGAGCAGCAGGGTAGGGTAAAGCGCAAGTATCAGTAGCCTGGTTGAGCTTATGTGAGAAAAGCTTGCGACGGCTGGCGGAGGAAGCGGCACCGGTAGGCAGGCTAGAGCAGTTTAAATAAGGCGCCTTGTAAGATCTTGCCAATTGGATGCATTGAAGGAAGTCAGCTGATCTGTCAGCTGATTGCTGGGCTGGCTTGATAGCTAACGGCTGGTGGCTGGAATGTGGGCGGAGCTTGAATTAGTGGCCAGCCTGAACTAACGCTATGCTCGATGTATGGTGTTTCAAACAGCATGCAACATGCAGTACTTCATGCAACGTAAATTAAATCAACACCCATGCATATAACACTGTGTACCATGTATATTGTAGCCAGTCATTTATCACATGCCTTTAACTGTATGCATGTATGTGAGATGTATGTATGTGTGTATGTATGTAACATATTTACAGATACAAGATCCTGATGGAGGCAAATAACTGTGTTGTTTTATCTTACCTATTGTATGTTGAACACAAACATTTATTACCATGCTGCCCAGTTGTAGCACATGGTTCAACCTCCCCAGTCAGGTTCATGGAAGGGTTAGGAAATGTGATCTTAACATTTAACAATAGCCAATTCAGAAGCTGATAAGCTAATTTTCACTAAGAAGCTAACCTAAAAGCTAATTTTCTAATTCAAGCATGTTAGATTAGATTAGATAAAACTTTTTTGAAAAGTGCAAAAATGGTTGTGTTTGTCAGAGGTTGTAATGAACTCTTGCCACAGTATATTAACGTCACCTATATCTATGTAACTAATAGTAGATGTTGTAGTTAATACAATGTCTGGAATAACTGTCATCTATGTATCAAACCAAGTCACAATCATCTAGTGGTGTGTGTTTCAATGCTGTATACTTTTGACACAAGGATGTTCATGCATCAATGTGTTGCAGTGTTTACATTGCTTAGGTCCAGACATTTGAATCCGCCCACTCCACCGAGTAGACTGATTCAGGTCTGGCATTGTGACATGAAACAGCGATTTCTCGGTTTAAAAAAGTCATAATCCAATGAGCGCCATGGGGGGCCTAACGCTGTTGTCAAGCTGTGCGCCAGAACCAAGGAGGAGTAATGACAACAATGACGACCGCTATAGACAAGCTTGACGCTGCTATCGAGGTTGTTCTAAATCGATTAAAGGTACCAATTACTTTGAAGGCATTTATTCATCGTAGTTTGTTTTTACCTCGCTCTGCTCCATTAAAACCCCAGCAAAATCAGTATGTTGGCATGGCTGCACATCGGTGTCGTCTTAAAATTATGTTAGATTCAGGTGGATGCGCTGGTCTCAAGTTATTGGTTAGGGAAAATCGAATCTCCCCCCCCATGAAAATCTGTTGGAATGAAGAAAATCAGAGGCATGGAGATGGAACCGAAGATGGAGTATAACAAGTTGACAATTCTATCAGACTAGGGTGTTACAGGTAGCGATTGACATGACTCGCATTGATAAGGGATTTAGGGATTAAAGTTTGCTGAAGTGAAGAGACTTCATGGAATTTAAAATTGTTATGACAATTAGCCATATTTGAACCGTTTTAAAATGTGCTAAACAAACCATTGATGTCAAAAAAAACGTTTACTGCTATGAGCCAATTACACTGTGTTCAGTTATTATATTTGGGTGATGCTTTTCTCTGATTATGTATCACTTTCAACTGTTTTATTTCAGTACAATTTCTATTAAACACAAAGTGTTCCAAATACATCTATTCTATAATTTTTAGGAACTCTCTAAAATAAAGTCAATGTTCTAACCTGTATGGCAATTACATATAACTTTACAGTACATTTATCTAAGCTTATGTGCAATTTAAATTGTATTATTCCTATATATTATATATATATATATACTATATAGCATATTATATGGGCATAACATTTAATTACTGGTATTTCTACCATGTAGCAGCAACATTATCACCTCATCAGTGTGAGCTCCTTAGCAACTATTAACAAGTAAAATCAAGTGAAAAAATATAACCCTAATCGACCATGTTGAAACATGTAAATAAACGAAATAAATGATTCCCGCCACCATTACAGTTGTAGGATAGGATTGTCAGCAATGTCACTTTCGTGTATCCTAATAGCATGAGCACCTATCAACTGTTCATACGTACTGAAAGTATCTCAATCTAATTCAACTCTACTCTCAAGATGTGGGAACTCAACTTTAAATCCATCATAATCAAGACAGCAACCTGTCCACACATAGTGATTAAGAGTATATTCAACCATATACACCCTAATTCAACAGCAGTAGAAAAGTGACTACAAGAAGGCTAAAGTAGGCCTTCAAAACAATTAAATTGTATCAAAGCATATTGACATTCTAAATAAACAGCAGTTAGGACAACAAAACTGTTACTATGTAGAAAATTAACTGGAAGTATAAACTAGTTCAACCAAATTAAAACATGTTGCAACTGGAAACAGTAAATAAGACAGTAAACTGTCAATGTGTGGAAAAGGAGTTAGCTAAAGCAAATTCTACCATGTAAAACATGTTATAATTAAAAATAACAGGAGTTAAGACAACAACAAATATGTGGAAAACTAGCTGGAAATATTAACTAATTCGACCAAAGATGTGTAGAATACTAACTCTAGAAGTATATAGGCTACAGCAAATGCAACTGTATTAATTTATGTTGAAACTCAAAATAACAGTAGTTAAGACAACAAGACTCTTAATCTCTTGAAGAATGGAGATGCAACTGTATTAATTTATGTTGAAACTCAAAATAACAGTAGTTAAGATAACAACAAGACTGTTAAAAAAAGAGAAAACTAAATATAACCTAATTGAATCATATTAAGACATGTTGAACTCAAAATAAACAAACACAAAACAGAAGTCAATCAGATCAATGAAAATCGATTATTCGCTTTTCATTGTTCTGTTTATCCAGCACTATTCTGTTATCCAGAATAGTCTGTGTGTATTTTATTTGCATGGTCTTTAATAGCGCTAGTGCTGCTGTGCAATTTCATTGAAACTTTGCGCAATGTACAATCTTTCTTTGTTGTATGATAGTTTGTACATTAAAAGCTGTGCGTTTTAAAGTGCCCCTATTTTACCACCAGGTGTGAGTGTGATTAGCCATTACAAACCATTTCAAAATGATCATGCGAGTCATGTCAATCGATTAAAAATATGCAGCCCCATTTTGTTACATGGTGGTGCTGGAAGGGAGCATGGTGGTGCAGTGCCACAATTACATTGTGTCACGAGAACCTTGATATATGTTTTTAAATAAAACAAATAGCAATTGGGGTGCCCAACATAAGTTTGAATTAAACAAGTGAACCTTTTCAAGATTAAAATGAGCCATGGTCAGACGTGGTGGTGGTGGTGCAATCACACACTCAATGTTTGTATGACTGTTTGTATTTAGAATTTATAGAAAACCCAAGACTGCACAAAGTTGTTGTTGCCCCATTATTATTGTCCTCAACAAGGAAGCATTGTGAGTTTCCCTCATATTTTCTGTCCAATAGACAAGCAACCCATTCAACAGTGTGACTGAATGCAAACCATGATAAATGCAACAAAGTAGCAACTTCACCACTAAACCGGACTAGGGCGATGTCGTCGGTGACATTGAGGCGGAAAATGCGTTGACATCAATATTTATTTACACTATTTTTATTTCTAAAATCCTTAAATTAAATTAATTACAATAAATGTGTCGCTTTGGCTCCCGTCATCGATCGGCTCCTGTCAACACCTACATATTTTTTTAAAACATTGCGGCTGCAGCAGAGTCTGCTACCAAAGAGGTTGCATGTCAAGGTTTCACCAAACCGAAAGCAATAGACAACACAATGGCCATTTGTTCGCTGTGCAAAATGTCTATGGCATCTCACAGCAGCACTACCGTCACACGCCAACACTTGAAAATAAGCATGCATGTGTTATTCAGGAAGGTGGACAGCCAGAAAAGGCGAAAACACTGCGGGCCGTTTTTAAAAATGTCTAATTTTTTGGAGCGTGCATAAAAGTTACAATATTCAAAATTCTATAATATCTAAATTCAGCTTACCCTCGACGGCTGAGGGCCTAGGCACCAAAAAACAATTGAATCTTCACAGAGGCATAGACCTCCCCTACTACAGAACTACTTTAACAAGCCTAACAAGTCTTCATGAGGGCTGCTGCCCTTACTACTACCTACTTATCCTGAATCCAAATTGAAATTTGGTCTTCCAGAGAGTTAATAACACTATAAACCACCTGTATATATTCAGCATACTCCTGACGCCCGGTTGCTGTGTCATCAACACAATAGGACCAGCTTAATACAATGTTGAGATCCAACAAACATTGGCTCTTCTAGGGGTCTACCACCCTACCAAAAATTACACCACCTGATGTAAATTCTGCCTACACACTCCGAATGTGGAGTGGTCATGTGTCCCTCAGCAGTCTCTGAAGCTCCAACATTCTGCTCAGAAGCTGAGCCTTACATACCCTTTCAGGATAACCCTTCTTAGGTGATCATACAACTACTAAAAACCTAGTCTTTACCATATATATTACATGTTTCTCCATTCAAGAAACCTCATTACTTGTGTTATGGTGTAAGACAGGAAGTTGGTGACCCATTGGTATTTTTATGGTGCCTTGGGCCTAAGAGGACTAGTTACTCCTCTTACCATTCAACATTGGTTTTAGCAATTCAAGTGTACCCATAGGAATGTACTTGTTGCCTATATAAATATAACAAAATTTTTAATTTTAGACTATAGGAATAGAACTGCACATACATAGACTATAGGAAGAACCAGCTAAAAATAACAAAACAGAAGGGATTTCCCTGGCCAACCACGCAATGGGCGGTCAGACCCTTGGTCCGTTCCCCTAAACTACCAAAACAAAGTAAATCTAAACGGGAAAGTAAAAAGCGAGAAAACTAGACTACCCTTCCCTTCCCACCCCTTTAACTATGAGGATTATTAAGTCTCCTCCTACTGTACCCTACACATAACAATGACTAATCCATTGTGTGATACACTAAACCAACATGACATAATGCAGAGAGCAGCCAGAGGCCCCCCTGTGGTGGCTCTTGGTCGGTGTTGGAGGTTCCAGCAGTTGGCTTTGGTAGGTCATGAGGTCATCAGCAGTTGGAACCATTTGGTCAAGCTGGTTCTGACTGCATCAGTCTGATGTGGTGGATAGTCAGCTATCCATCACTTTAATTTCTCCCAATCTATACCCAAATGGATATCATGCTCCTGCTTTCTCTCTCTTCTCACTCACTCCTTCAGTCACTCACTCACTCACTCACACCTTTTCTTATCATTTAATCTGTCCCTCATCTTCATGTCTTGCCTGCTTGATTCCTCTCTTCCCCTTCATCTATTTTGTCGTGTCTCCTTCTTCCCTTCAGGTACCCACGTGTAAACAAAGAGTCCTTCCTCCCGGTAGCCACTGACCTGGGCCTGACGGGGCACGGCGCCGAGGTATGGTACCCTCCTGGTCACGGGGACATCTACGCCAGCTTCTACAACTCTGGCCTGCTGGACCAGCTCATTGCTCAGGGTAAGGAGTACATCTTTGTGTCCAACATCGACAACCTGGGCGCCACTGTAGACCTGCACATCCTGCACCACCTGGTCAGCCGGCCCGACGGCAAGCACTGTGAGTTCATCATGGAGGTGACGGACAAGACACGCGCCGACGTCAAGGTGAGGGCAGAGATTGGTGGCTCTATGGGTTAATAATGCCAAAGGCCATCAAGCAATGAATTATCTGAGACAGCAGGGTTAGAGTCAGGGTCAGGGCCTATAACCCCCTAACTAACTGAAACACAGTCATCAGGGTCAGGGTCAGGGCCTATAACCCCCCAAATAACTGAAACAAAGTTGAAATAGTCCATTAGCAAAAGGATTGTAAGGTTTAGTCTAATATTGTAGCTTGAATCACCCTACATTTTGCACATAATAAAAGATGCTGCTGATTTCTGCACTCCTATACAGGGCGGGACATTGATCGAGTATGAAGGTAAACTACGTCTGCTGGAGATTGCCCAGGTCCCCAAAGCCCATGTGGACGAGTTCAAGTCTGTGTCCAAGTTTAAAATCTTCAACACCAACAACCTGTGGATCAGCCTGGCTGCTATCAAGAGGCTTCAGGAGCAGAATGCTATGGACATGGAGATTATAGTAAATTCAAAGGTGAGAGAAAATATACACACACACACACACACACACACACACGTATATATGGTGGTGGGTGGGGAAAGTTAAATAATAAGTAATAAGTAATTGAGCTGAATGACCTAGCACCCATGGTCCCTACTAGCACCCATGGTCCCTACGAGCACCCATGGTCCGTACGAGCTATGACCGGATGCACAGCAATTGTTTTCGGTGTTCATTAATGTGATGAATTTAATGTGAATTGCTATGAAATGGACCAGGCTGTCCTGAAATTACCAGCCACAGATGGCCAGTCCACCCCTATTAAACCAAACCAAATGGCTCACACATACCAAGAAACTATGACCTTAAACGCAAACAGGCTGGTACTCAAGTTACTCAACTCTGTTCTCTTGTGTCACTGCAACATTTATTCGCTTCATGCAGGCTCTCAACAAATTTCAGAAAAAATCTGAAATTTGTTGTTGTGAATGAGACATAGCTCGCTACAAGCATAGTCAAAACCATAAACAAGGTTTAATTCAACTTGACCAGCGTTATGATGATCTAGTAAACTACATAAAGTTTAATTTACATCATCTCAATATTCATGTCTAATTTAATATTGGCAAATACATTTTAGATTATTTTGAAATAAGAAAAAAACATATAAATACATTTACAAATATTTTTATGTTTAAAATATAAAAAAACACGGGTATGCCAGATGACAATCCATTTTAATAATATATTAAAATGGATTGTAATAATAGTTGTATTAATAATAATATAGAGGCAAGTTTGTTTAATTAGCAAGAGGAGATCTGTATGGTCGGGTAGCTAGAATAACTTCCAGCCATTAGAGGGCAGCAGGGTCTGCTCTAATCACTTTATTTAAGTTAAACTTCGAATTAACCAGATTTATTGTTGTTAGTTTTCTTACATCGGTAACATGTTATTAGCTATGGCACTATCTTATGTTATTTTTGCCTCTGCCACAGAAATTATATGATTCAGTCGACTTGTAAGAGTTCAGTTTGTGGCATGATGAATAAGCACTGAGGCCCTAGGCAAGATTTAGGCTTTGAATGCAAACACCACCAGAGGGCGATATAACTCTTATAAAATTTATCTTGACAGCAGCAGGAGGAGAAAATTGCCTTTGCAGGGCCTTACGTAATTGCATGCTTTGTGGGAGAAAAGCTTCTTATTGCTGTAAAGCTGATGACTGGATATATTCTTAAATGCAACATATAGCACTTTATATAGCACTATAGCACTGTAAATCACCTCGCTGCCTTGTATCTTGTGCTTTTCCTTCCAGACGTTAGACGGTGGACAGAATGTGATCCAGTTGGAGACTGCCGTGGGTGCCGCCATTAAGTGCTTTGACAACGCGATGGGCATAAACGTGCCACGGAGCCGCTTCCTGCCCGTCAAGACCACGTCAGACCTGCTGCTGGTCATGTCCAACCTGTACAGCCTGGACGCCGGCTCTCTGACCATGAGCAGCAAAAGGGAGTTCCCCACGACCCCCCACGTCAAGCTGGGCAGCTCCTTCACCAATGTAAGCCACAGTTCATCCTCCCTGTCATAGATTACCGTATTCCTTTCAACATTGTTGTACCACTATCAGCTGTTGTTTAATTGTAATCTCAATGATGAATACTATCAATAATTTGGTACTGGATGGTGGATGGCCAATCGAAAAAAGACAGAGCCATGTTTTATCATTTTCCCCATCGTACATTCATCATTCATCATTCACAACATCCGACATTTATAATTTACAGCAAGCAATTTTTGTTACTTCTGCCCCAAAAATGTCAATCAAAACAACAAAACCATGCCCACTTACAGAGCAGCCCAATTTGAGAGCCAAAAACTTCATAATTTAGTCACTCAGTGAGTGTGGTTTTTTGATTTTCATTTTTGGACAGAAGTAACAAAAATTGCTTGTTGTAAACGATAAATGTCAGTTGGGTGTTGTGAATGATAAATGGTAGACAGTAGACAGTAACACAGCCCAGTTGATTATCAGAGCAACACTGTTAAACACTGTTAAACACAGTTCATCAAATCACTTGGTAATTTATCACACAATTTTTCACTTCACATCCATTTTAACTGCTCCATTTTCAATTCACATGCTTTTTCATCGCTTCCATTTAAAAAAAGTTTCTTTCTTACTTTTCTTACTTCCACCCTTGAGGCCACTTTCTTTAAATGATAAATGGCAATTTTATGTTATGAATGATGAATGAACGATGGGAAAAATGATGAAACATGGCTCTGTTTTCACCATATCACTGCATTTTCATCACCTCCATTTTTATCAATTCATTTTTGTTACTTCCACCCCTCATAAAGAGTTTCATTGTGTGTGTGTGTGTGTGTGTCTGGTTAGGTTCAAGAGTATCTGACACGTTTTGAGAGCATCCCTGACATGCTGGAGCTGGATCACCTGACAGTGTCTGGAGATGTGACCTTTGGAAAGCATGTCTCGCTCAAGGCAAGACCCATTAAGCAACCTAAAGCAATGCACTATAATGGACAGGAAATCAGTAAAGTAAACACAATACATTAACATAAGCTTCTTGGGGCCAATAAAGCATACATGATGGAGTCGGAGTCTCCTTTACAGCCTCTAGATATGAAAATGGCATTTGTCACATGGCTGTCCTCTTCCGTCACACACTTGTATTTGATTGGTTGAATGAAAATGTATTTCCACTAACCAAGTCCCTCTCCACAGGGGACGGTGATCATTATCGCCAACCATGGGGATCGGATTGACATTCCCGCCGGGTCTTTGTTGGAAAATAAAATAGTATCTGGCAACCTCCGCATTCTGGACCACTGATGCCTTTCCCCTCTCCCACCTCCCCAACCTGGACCCCCTAAACGCCAATGTCATCTGACCATGCCGGCTCCGTCCCACATTGTGTAACCTATAAGATAATGATGACCTCACGTAATCAATCACCAACATGGACATCAATTCATATAAGGACATGGCAACCGCACAGTGGCTGGAGGTGGCATGTACATGCTGATCCGATGCCTTCCAGGAATCTGAAGAACTCATGTCATCCGGTAGGTTTGTAGGTTGTAGCTGTTTGAGGCAAGAGACGGCGCAGGACAGACACTGTCCTAGCAGGTCTCTCATCAGTTCTGCTCACAACGCCAAAATCAATTTTGAAAACTAATTGGAAATCTGAGTTGGTATATACAGAGAAGGCAGTATTACTTTAGATTACTTTACATTTAGAGTTTCACGTGCAACTGGCATTTTACATTTAAATGCAGCTCTGTAAATAGTTTATAGGCAATGGTAACCTTATTTAAAAATCATAATTATGGGTATATATCAGAATAGGAGTAAAAATGACCAATATAGTGATTGATTATTCTTTCTTTCTGGACAATCCAAGTCAATGCAGTGCCTATAAATCCTTCTATCCATAGCTGGGTCTCACGTGTCACTTGTCACTCGACATAGAGACCTTGTTGTTGGATTCTCATCTTTAACATTAATTGAAGATGGATCTCTGAATCTGCAACTACAGTGAACGTTTAGTCTCAACCAGAATTTGGAATGTTCTGTTTTATGATACTTTTCACGAGTAGGCTATTTTCATTCACTTTTATGTCTCACGTCAAATCATAAGGATGTTACTTGTGCAGAAGAGTAGGAAGAATGTGGTGAAGTTTTTTGACAGCATGTGGAATCAAATGTAACTAATATAATTGATTCAAATACATAATGAAGTATTCCTGCATTGCTGTGCTATATGCCCTCCAGAGTAGAGACTTACTCACCCAACATTGTGATACATTGAAGTCCTTAATATAGACATAATGTCCTTGTCTTGTTTTTATGGTTTTTTACATTTATTATGGTATGCTCGTTGGAAAATGTCAATGTTTATCCAGGTGTTACTAATGTTGATAACCAATTTGCTAAAGTTGTATTTTAGAAAAGGAATGCACAGTTTGTGAATTTCCCCATTTGGAGTGAAAACAGTAGATGCCACTGCATATATCAGCTGATGTATTTGAAGGTGTGTCATCAGCTTGCTAAGGTGTTGACATTTGTTCCATTACTCTATTCTGTCTGGCTTTGTATTGGCAGGAACATTGTTGTTCCACTTCATGTCTCTCTTCCTTCTTTTCCTCCCTGCTGGTCCCATTCATTTTTCGAGAAAAAGAAGAATCAGTATTTTATCACCAATTGTTGTCCTTTTACACTCACAGCACAAACACCCACATACACAATGCCATGTTGACCTCACCTATGTGAGCAGACACTGTGTGTTATCTGATGAGATGAGAATGTTTACAGAGAACGATCCCTGAAAGCAATAAGTGTTCTGTGACAGTGAAATGTTGTCGGCCCAATTAAACTCTGATCCACACAGTGCTGAATAAAGTGCAATATAAAATACTACCCGTCTCCATCCTCCAGCTTTTATATTTCATTGCTATGGTGAATGGAATATCACCAATTTGAAAGATCGTCTTTGTTCATCCCTCCTTTCCATTTCGACCATAGAACATGTCTTCCTATGCCCAGCTCATCACATTGTGTGTGTGTGTGTGTGTGTGTGTTCGCTTGCCATTCTCTAGTCCAGGGGTCTCCAACCTTTTTTAGGATGAGAGAAAGTTGCGAGCTACTTCTACTCCCTTCATTTTTACAGCGTGCAGCACTAGTCTACAGTCGCACCTAGATACAACGTGATTGGTCGATATTAATTGCGGGGGTGGGGGGTTAGATACTGTAGATTTGCTATGAGTGAGGTTTTGTTTATGCATAGGGTAGATTATTTTTATTTTCTTTCTTAATTTTTATTTGTGTGCATTTAATTTCTGGAAGGATTCTGATCTACTAGACTCACCTAGAATAGTCTGAGTATATTCTTTCTTAGCGGGTTGTTTTTAGCTGTACTTTGTTTTGCTGAAGTACTTGTGCCTTGATTACTGTCAGCTGCTAGTTGGTGAGTATCTGTTGTGTGATTGCCCTATTGAAGCTAGTTTCACCCAAGATAGGCCAATTGCCTTGTTAATTTTGTGGGAGGGGCCTGCACTAGCAGATACTTAGCAATCATTGGAAGCAGCCTTAAACCACTGCTCCTGTGAAAGCGCCAGGCAAAGGAAGGCTAGGCGAACAAAGGCGACGTGACTTTTTCAAGGACGACTTTTCATAGGACGACTGTATTCTCCGCATCTTTGGATTCCACTCTACTATGTGCTTGTTTCCCATTCCTGTCCACTGCTCTCTCTGGCAGTCGCACAGATGCTGGGTCACACCCAGGTACTGCAACCCTACTAATCTTATCTGTCCTACTCTCTCAACTCATGTGGAACAAGTGGTGGCAGGGGGGCTCTGGAACTGCCAGTCGGCTGTGCAGAAAGGGTTAGATTTTTAGTTTGATACAGTAAACCACCAGATCCTCTTCTCCACCCTTGCGGTATGGGTGTCTCGGGCTCTGCATTACATTACATTACATTACAGTCATTTGGCAGACGCTTTTATCCAAAGCGACTTACAATAAGTGCATTCAACATCGGTAGGCAAGACAACTAGTTACCAGAAATCATAAGAGCATAGACAAGCCTAGACAAGTAGCTAATAGCATAACTAGTGCTAAGGTAAAAGTGCAATGAGCTTGCAGCCCACCTAAAGTGAGACAACTAATAATAAAATAAGAGCTAAGACAAAGTGTTAAATAAACAAGAGCATTAAGTAAACAAAGTAAAGAGAGAAAGAGGGGATAAGTGCTAGGGAGGGGTTAAGTGCTAGGAGGGGGGGTCAGGGTAGTGCCTCCTGAAGAGGTGGGTTTTCAGCCTGCGGCGAAAGATGGGCAGCGACTCGGCTGTCCTGA
>OMNS01078139.1:0-14477 GCA_900303225.1 Laemonema laureysi
AAATAGATTCAAGCCATAAAGCAATTGATCCAACTATTTGTCATATTTTTTACAAAGAGAGAGGGGGAGAGACTATAAGTTATCATTTTCACTGGGTGAAGTGAACACAGGTGATTCCATCACTTATGTAATATATGTATGTAATATATATTCATGTAATATATCTCCTAATATATTTATATTATATATAATATGTATCATAATTGTATTTATTCTTAAACCACATGGACACTAGTAGCAGTAGTAGTCGTAGTATTAGAATTAGGAGGAGTAGTGATATTCGTCCTTGGTTCCAAATGTAGCCACTAACGACCAAGCTAGCTTGGTGTGGTATGACTACGATCACTGACGCATTAACTTCATCCAGTGACACAGGGCGAATGACACCCATGTGTGGGGAAAGAATCATTTTCAGACCTAGTCATGGGATCACAAGCCAACAGACTTCGAACCCCACAGCTCTAGACAAACAGCATAATGCTTTGTTCTGTTTTTGTCCTCATAGATAAACTTCATCTTCCTCTTCAACATCGTGAGGATCCTCATGACCAAACTACGAGCCTCCACCACATCGGAAACCATCCAGTACAGGTACACTACTAACCTACCCAGTACAGGTACACTACTAACCTACCCGGTACACTACTCATCTACAGGTACACTACTAATCTACAGGTACACTACTAACCTACCTGGTACAGGTACACTAGCAACCTACAGGTACACTACTAACCTACTGGTACACTACTAACCTACAGGTACACTAGTAACCTACAGGTACACTACTAACCTACAGGTACACTAGTAACCTACAGGTACAGGTACACTACTAACCTACATGTACACTACTAACCTACCTGTTACTGGTACACTACTAACCTACAGGTACACTACTAACCTACAGGTACACTAGTAACCTACTGGTACACTACTAACCTACAGGTACACTAGTAACCTACAGGTACAGGTACACTACTAACCTACATGTACACTACTAACCTACCTGTTACTGGTACACTACTAACCTACAGGTACAGGTACACTACTAACCTACAGGTACACTTCTAATCTACCCGTTACTGGTACACTACTAACAGCTACTAACCTACAGGTACACTACTACCTGGTACAGGTACACTATTAACCTACCAGTACAGGTACACTTCCAGTATGGTGTATACATGTAGACATGTATGTACTTTAACTGCAACCTATTGTGTACACTGTACAGTACTATAGAAAGTACTTTAAATCATCATACGTGGTTACAAAAGTGGTCTGTGGTCTCTGTTATGGTCTGCTTTGGTTTGTCTGTCTGTGTCTGTGTCTGTTAAGTTCTAGTCTGGTCTGTTCTCTCACTGGTATGTGGGTATGGTTCTGGTCTAGTCTGGTCTCTGAGTGTTGTTCTGGTCTGGTCTGTGGGTATGGTTCTGGTCTAGTCTGGTCTATGGGTGTTGTTCTGGTCTGGTCTGTGGGTATGGTTCTGGTCTGGGTTATTTTGGGCCTGTGGTGACTGTGATGTCATGTTCTTCAGGAAAGCTGTGAAGGCAACACTGGTTCTCCTCCCCCTACTGGGGATCACCTACATGCTGTTCTTCGTAAACCCTGGAGAAGATGATATTTCTCAGATTGTCTTCATATATTTTAACTCCTTCTTGGAGTCCTTCCAGGTGAGTGAATTAGCATTCCCAGAGCTTTGAACCTTTATGTCTCAGAGCGTTTTAGAACGCTCTGCAGTCGAACGAAACACACAGCAGGACGCACCATCCTATGGAAATGATTCAAAGCTTCAATATTAAATAGAGCTACAGTTGTTAGCCATTTAAATTACCTGTCTTTGATAGCTCTCTCGCTCTCTCTCTGTCGCTCTTTTGCTCCCTCTTTCCATCTCTCCTTCTCTCAGGGCTTCTTCGTGTCTGTGTTTTACTGCTTTCTGAACAGTGAGGTGAGTGGATTTACATCTTGTACATATTCCCCAGCCACATCCCAGAATTCATTGTGACTGCCGAAATGGCGCAAGCATTTCGGTGCGCTATGTCTGATAAACCAGGAGAGATAAACCATGAGAGATAATCCCGGACATTTACCATTTACATGTGTTGTCGTGTTTGAGATCCAGAAGATGGCCTTTAAATGATTGATAATAGCAGGGACACATGTGAGACAGATTTGTCTGTCTGACTCTTGTCAGAATCTTGTCTTCTGAATGATCTTTATGATATTTGATATATTTTAGTTCAATGAACAAGTACTACTTTGAGTGCACCCACATCCACCAATATTTGTTATTTGCAGGGTATCTATCTAGCTAACTAATATCATATGATGTGTGTTGAGGTGGCGGGACAATAATACTGAGATAATTGGTTGTGTATGACAGGTGAGGTCTGATAAGCCTCTGGGCTTTATTGTGTTATCCTGACTTTTTCTTTTATGTATGCACTCAACGCCTTGGCAGAGCTGGTGTTTTTTTTAATTGAAATTGTCAACTAAATCAAATCAAATAAAAAATTAAAAAATCCCTCTGGTCGTGTGTGACAGGTGAGGTCGGCTGTGAGGAAGAGGTTCCACCGCTGGCAGGAGCAACACTCCATCCGGGCGAGGATGACCCAGGCTATCTCCATCCCCACCTCCCCCTCCCGGGTCAGCTTCCACAGCATCAAGCAGTCCACCTCGCTATGAGAGAGAGACATACCCAGAGAGAGAGAGAGAGAGAGTGATGTGGTCTCTCTATCGCTGGAAGGAAGCTCTGATCCAGTCCCATAGAGACTGATAGGTTAGTGACCAAGAAAGACTCTTGAGAGACGACGCCGACTACTACTTCTACTACTACTACTACTACTACTACTACTACTACTACTACTACTCCTACATGTGAATCTGTGAACACTTTGTAATATGTGTCTGCTGTATATTGTGTTGTTATTATTGCTTGCACTCTATTATTTGCAATCGTTTATTGCTGACATCGGAGATCAGTTGGACCACTGCGCTCATGTCAAACGTCCACCACTAAATTATTTCTACCAACACCTCTTTGGTAGTAAGTAGTATTCCTTCACACTGATGAGGTTACTTCCTGTGGGCCGGTTTGCCCTGTGGAGCCCTTGACTCGATGTCACCTCAACCCGCCAGGATTTACACATTCCACCTGTACCCCCTACCCAAATCATCTGTACCCGGTATACTGTACCACCTACTAAATGGTAAATGGTAAATGGACTGCATTTATATAGCGTGTTTATCCAAAGCACTTTACAATTTGTGCCTCACATTCACCCGTTCATACACACATACACACACCGACAGTGGTGTTAACCATGCAAGGCAACAGCCAGCAGGTGCAGTTAGGGTTAGGCGTCTTGCTCAGGGACGCCTTGACACTTGGCTAGGAGGAGCCAAGGATCAAATCAGCAACCAGTTACCAGACAAGCCGCTCTACCTCCTGAGCAGGGTATAGGGTACCATCTATACCTGTACCCAATATCCCCTCTACCCTGTACCCTATACCCCCTCTACTCTATATACTGTACCCTATACCCCCTCTAACCTATATACTGTACCCTATATCATGTACCCTATACCCCCTATACCCTATATACTGTACCCTATACCCTGTACCCTGTACTCTACCTTATATCCCCTCCACCCTATATACTGTACCCTATACCCCCTCTACCCTATATACTGTACCCTATACCGTATACCCTGTACCCTATAACCCCTCTACCCTATATATTGTACCCTATACCCACTCTACTCTATATACTGCACCCTATACCCTGTACCTTATACCCCTTCTACCCTATACCCCCTCTACCCTATACAGTATACTGTACCCTATACCCTATACCCTATACCTATGTGGACATTGGGCCTGGAAACCAGAGGTTTTGGGCTGCTATTTGACCATATCTTACCACCAGCCAACTGATACCTTGTAACTCCATCCCTCTGCCTTGTTCACCTGAAGGAATTACAATGTTGAAAACTTTGAATTTGAGTGCTTTTCTGATTGCTGTAAATGTCGCCAGGCTGGTTTGTAAAATATCTTAGCTGTGACTGTAGAGAGTAGTCTTCATACATATCAACGTAAGTCCAATATCACTGGAAGAGGTACACTCCCGGAGAAGCCCTGAAACACCACATTCCTACTGTGCCAACATATAAAGCCCAAACTCCTTCACTGCTATTATTCCGAATATTATCGTCACACATTATATATGGACCTCAAGTTTCCCTCACAACAAACAAAACAATCTTAAACCAGCCCTCTCCAGTTATATGTGAACGGTTGTTGTTAAATATGAAAATACAGTTGTGTATTAAAGCCTGAAGTTATCCTCTGCTCTAACTGTGTCATGTTTACTTCCTGGTTCTTAAACTGGTTCATAAACATCTGTACAACTTAAGTACGTACGTACGTTTCTTCCATTGTAGACTATGTGGAGCAGAAGAACTGAATTGAGCTTCAAAGGAACCGTTTGGTTTTAGCCGACCAATCACCAACCGCTGTGCCACACACCGACAGAAGAATAGTTAGCCTACTTTCAGATTACCATGAATCCATGTGTATGCTTGTGTTTAAGTGGTACTTACAGTATCTGGGTCACACATAAAAGAAACACAACAATGCCGATAATGTCATATTGTTAGGGAAAAAAAGTGGAAAAAAGAGGCAAACATTACCCGTCAAACAGCTGTGTTTACAGTTTGGTGTTTTCTGACTTGTCGGCAGCACTAAAGTGCGTGGCGGTTATGAGGGCCCACACGTGGAAAGATGCCATGTCGGAGTGGACCACCGGTGACCCCGCACCACCACCACCGGGGGTCCTGAGCCTCCTGCGGGGTCCGTGACACAGGAAATTTATGACGTGGTGATGTCTCGCTGGTCGATCCTCTATCGGTCCCTTCTGCTGGCCGGCATCACGCAGAGAACAGCTGCTTAACGACGCCCCAGAGCACCCTGGGAGATATCTCTGGGATCCACTCTCCAGTTCAGGAGGCAGGAAAAAAGAGATTAACCTTTTTTTGGAGTTTCATATTGGCCAAACATTAGCACTGGAGTTGTGGCCTTGAATGACCTCAAAGAAGTATTACGCCGTACTAAATCCTAATGGTGTACTTAATCTAATTAAATCATAGTAGTACTTAATCTAATTAAACCATAGTACTACTTAATCTTATGAAATCACAGTAGTAGTTACTTTACCACAGTGGTATAGGCCCACATGGGAAATATGGTGTCGCAGAGGAAGGTAGGCCTACTACAGGACAGTAGAAATTAAGATAAAACAAGAATATTCCGAAAATATATCTATATACACAAAAGAGCAGTAGAAATGTGAATGCCAAAAACAATACATCATACATAAACATAGACAGTTCAGGGAGATATTATTGATGTTGTTTCACCTTACTAAATCATAGTATTATTTCACCTTAACAAATCACAGTTACAAATCATAGCAGCATGTTGTGTCAGTAAATTGTTGTGGTATTTCTTAACCTTTGTTAACATAGTTGTATTTAGGCCTACGCTAAAACAGTTTTCTATCTACCTGACTAGCATCATGCTAACTGATTACATGAAGGCCATCAGTATGCAGTGATAAAATCTACAGCTTTGAAAAATGTCAAAAATAAATAAATGTCAGTGGAACATGACGCATGTGTGAAATGCAACAAGAACTGTGTGTGCTTTGTGTGTGTGTTCATCAACACGCCTGTCAACAACGGTGTCACTGCGGCGCTGCATCGCCATCTCGTGGTAATTATCTATAACTACCCCAGGAATGTGTTTCCCCCAATTTTATGGTTTATGCACCATTTAATGAAGCAGAAAAAATAAATTACATGCTAAACTGAACTCAGAAGATCCACAGATAAATTATGTAGTTAGGATGAGCATAAACTGAATAAAATTGATATAAGAATCAAGACAGAAGTTGTAAAAAATTAAATATAAAAATAAGACTGGGGTTGTCAGGTTAATTTACAAATATAGCTGGTTGAGCTTGCTACAGAGTACTGGTACTGTATACTGTAACAACATACTGGTAGGCCTACTGTAGGACATAACTGAGCACTTTATCACAGAGGGCTCTATCTACTGTCTACTTTGTTCAGTTTGCAAACATGCATGTTGTTAATTTGATTAACAACGTATTGGGGATATAGTATAAAGTCCACTACCACTGCTCCAGTCAATGGTGTATATACATACTATATCTGCGCGTAAAGATTTGTGTCTCATCAATCACATAAACCAAGCCTGCATAGTTAATAATTCAACACAAGATTGATTTGAAGCAAATGTGTCTGTTAAGATTGAAATATGATGCAGAATTAGACCATATGAATAATTAGACCGTAGTGTCTAATTCTGCATCATATTTCACGTTACTAAATCATAGCAGTATTAACTTTACTACATATGTCATAATCATATTCTACCAATGCTAGGCCTACTAATATCTAACAGCATTTAGTTTATAATGGTATATGCCAATATTGTGTGATACAATGTTTTATCCAGCCTATTTCACTGTTTGAGTATTTTACTCGAATGGATCAGTAGTCAAATAAGCTCTTCTACAATATCAACAGATCCAGTATCATCCCAGTTATATTTATTTATTTATTTTCTTTAAATTAGTAGAATTTTGATTGAGTAAAGGTTGCGATCATATTTGAAACCACCATGCACTCCACTGAGGCCTTTATTAGATCAGTCCATCATCTCCAATTTCATCCTGGTCAGGGGATGGACTCTATCTCTGCCAAATGAGCCAATACATTGATCTTAAAACACACATTAATCCAAATTACACACAAATCTCATCAGCTCCTTAAGCACTCGGTTTTATAGGTCTATGTTTGTAAGAGTCACACTGACATCAGGAACCTCTGTCGCCAACACTGTGATAATAGGCTATAGCCTACTGACGTGAATTTGGGAGACGGGATTGCCATCTAGGAGAATATCCTGTCTCTGGGTCTTTACATCCACTTACCTGAACCTTCAACTAGGCCTGGGCCCACGTTGTGCTACTAATGGTCTAGCAGCTTATTTATTTACGATACAATATTACCACGACAGTCACTTCCAGAACCATTAGCAAGGGTTTCACTCCTTTCCCACTGAGCTGGCTTACAATGCGTATTCTCCTCTGTCTCTAGATTATCTGCTGCTTGTTGTTCTTCAAGTTATGAAGAGGAGAACTTCTTAAGAAATAACCTATATAGCCATAGAAGTGATGGCCAATTATGGTTTACAAAAATATAACTTCAATCGACATAGCAAATGATTCATTGGAGTATCTCTGTATGGCAACTTGTGGTTTTTTTTTCTAATGTGTTGTTAGGGTGAGATGTCTAAATAAACATATATTGCATACATACTTTAATATGATGTACTTTTATGTAGTGAATGGTAAAGCGTCAGGACAAAGCTGGTGTACAATGGGTGATGGTATGACTAACTATAAGGGCAACGGTGAACACAACGATTTGCAAATGATAAATAACTTGAGATCATTGTAAATATTTGTAAATATAACAGTCAATTTATTTGTAATAATTAAGTTTTTGATATCAACTTTCATCAACGTTTCCGCTGTACGGGTATTTGCAAAAGAGTGACAGCTGTAGCAACCAATAGCACGCGTGGATTTGAAGAACTGACCAATGAGGAGTCAGGGACGGATTGTTATCAAGTCGTCTGCCGTTAGTAACAGGACAAGCTGCTCAGTCAGATTTTGTTTAATAAATCGCTAATATAAATTAAACAGGCCCAGTGTCAGAGGAAAACAACCAATGCATTGGAAAGTTCTGGCATTTGGTATGATACGAATGTTTTTTCCTGCAAAGCGTTTGTGCCAAACGTGTAAAAAACGGTAAGTCATCGGTAAGTCATGTAGGAAACATGCTAACAACTGTTAGCATGTTTTCTAGCAGGCGAGCTAGCTCAGCTTGGATTGGTGAACGGCGCTAGCGATGGTGCGTTCAAGTCATGTGGGATCTTTACTACTGAGTGTTCAGGCCACGAAGAATTAACGAATGTCTAACAATCGATTAATTTAAAGACCTACAATGAAGAATGCCTAAAACAATTGTTAAACATTTTTAATGTTCATTAATTCTTTCCGTGGCACGGTTTGTCCTCCATACTCGTCGGTAGACGAGTATCGTTTAATGGCACTACTTGTGTTTTTCTGTCTTTGTAAACAATACATTATACCAATAATTACTGATAAACTTTTTCTAATATATATTGTAGTTGTTCTCCTACAGTTTTCCAAACGTGTTTATATGTCAAAGTTATTTAATCGGCATTGACCAAGAGATATATGGTGATGTGACCGTATTCGCATTAGCCCTACCCGCCAGACTTTTTATTAGTGTAACGTTGAACCGATAATCTCGGCTGTGTTGGGGGGAAAACATTTTCATTGAACGGGTGAAGGTGTCCATTTTTGTATGCCTGTTGTGTGCTTCTGTATTAGTACATATAGCGGACCTTTCATAAAGATACCAAATTCCTAGTTGTAATTACCAGGTGGAGGACATTACGTAGAACATACATTATATATAAATAACCCAGCAGCACACAAACACACACCACGCCACATGAAACACCAGGTAGTGATGGCAGAGGGCACAAAGCTCTTCCCAAACTGAGCTGCATATTTGCGGCCGTGGAAGACACGTGTAGTTCCTTTAGCGACCTTTAGGTGGATGCAGAGTAACCCGCCACCATTCTCTATTTCAATTGCAGGGATAGCTCATTAACCACGAACCACAAGTCAGCGGGAAGAAATGTGATTTCGTTCACGTAATACAAAGTCAATTATTGGCTTTGAAAAAACAACTTATTTTAGATGAAAACTCAAATTGCCCTCTTTAGGTTTAACGCATGCTATTGCATGAGTTACCTGTTACAGGCTGCTTTGGGTTACCACCGGTTTATGTCAATCAAAGATTCTAGCTACATTCCCCCAAATCAGATCGGAGCAATCTTATTTGATGAAAAAATGGGTTGCCTCTACCAGAAGTTGGCAACAAGAGAGGATCCTGAATTGTAGTGTTATCCCGATCTACTGCAATGCAATTTCAGTTCTCTTACTTCCTGTGAGCTGCGTACACCAGTCAAGACAAGAAAAACCATGACAAAGATGAGGAGAGTGAAAATGAGATGACAAAGCAATATCTAAAACATAACGGAAACGGATATCCCTCTATGGGAAGTCCCTCCCTCTCCCTCGCAGACCATGCAACTGAAACTGATAAACCGCAAGATGAGAATGCCTCGGGCGAGGTGGCCATTGAATTCCCGCCCTCAATGTGCCATGTGGGTAGTTTTTGCTGCTGGTTAAAAAAATCTCCAACAATAGAGTCGGAGTAGATGTAATGCGTTCATACATGGTATCATATGGTTACATGGTTCATACTGTCTAGTCTTTCTCCTGTACACATTAAAGTAAGCATTTCCAATGATAATTTAACTATGCAATATTTACATATTATGAACTCCTGAATTCAAGTTAGATGTTGTCAATGCACATTATTTTGTTAGAATTGGATTATCTTGTTATTAACTTCTTTGGCTATATACAATATATACAAATGTAGTGGGCTAATAAAGTATGCTATTTTTTAAATATCCAACAAAGGTGATATATAGTCTACGTTCCATCCGACTGGTCAAAACCATCCCTGTGACATCACACGTTGAGCCTCTGCTGACCACGCCCTTACACAGAAACTACAAATGTCTTTTATTTGGAGTTTTTGTTACAGAGCTATGATTGTGTAAATCATTTATTAAATACCTCCTTCCTCTAATGCTTAATTTCCCCTAATATCACACATATCAGTTAAACTATAAGGACAGCACTAAAGCACATCAGAATTAGGGTTACTCCTCTGGTTCTGGTTGATCATCATCTGATCATTTATTGAATCATCATGTCACATTTAAACATGTTCGCAGGAATAATGCTGGTGGATTTAGACACAGACCCTGTAACAGTTTCTCAAGTCAGTCTGACACTCGTATTCCAACTAGCCTGACCTAATTCATCTTTATTTTCCTTTTCTTTCTTTCTTTCAGGTATAACAACGGTTGTAAAAATCGGAAATCGGAATAATGTCCTCTTGGATTGCTGGATGGAGATTTTCAGTGATGATATCTAAGGTATAGTGTTATTGTCTGGGGTTATCGATCAATCTCAGAGTTGCTGTATGTACATTTATTAATATTATCAGCTGTGGTAGTTGAGCAGAACCAGAGAGTTCAGTCCAAACGGTTGTCCCATATTTTACGGGTGTATATATTATAATAATGTCCAATAGTGTATTCAGACACACACATGCACATGGTGAAATCACTGCAACTTGAAAATAGTGTACAGTTTGTAATAATTTGTCTTAAAGGACATCGGTGTGGGTAATCGAACCATCATAACCGTCTCCTTGCGTCACTAAAATATCCGTTACCAATATAATTTGTCAAAATTACTTTGTTGTGCCGATTCTGCCAGCATTTAGCGTGAAAACGCCTACCACAAACGTAAACAATAGCAGTAGCACTTTGGTCTTTGTAATAAGACATTTTGTAAAACGCTTGTATCGATTCTTTCTTTTTTTTATCTACAAAATTTCACAAACTCACTGTACTAATGCAACATGCATTGATTCCAAAAGACGGAAATGCTATATTGCTGTTGTTTACGTTCGTGGTGAGAGCTCATACTAAATGCTATTCTGCAGAATCGGTACAAGGAAGTCATTTTGACTAATTATATATAATTATATATGTATATGGTTTGATCACCCAGACCGGTATTGTCCTTGTCCTTTGTTAAATTAGACGCATTCACAAATGAATGACATTATAATATATGAATCTCAACACTGTATTTTCCATCCCATAGTTAAATGTAAAATAGCACATAGCACAACAGTTCGTTATTTATTTTTATGCCACAAGTATAGTCATTATATTTAATTGCCATTATGTTACGTTGTAACGCCGTTCATTTAAGTATTACCAAATATTTGTATACAACAACGGGCACCTATTGGGAGTCCACGCCTGTAAAAGAGCTCCGCCAAGTGGCCGATGGTTGTAATGTGAGAGTGTTGGTGTAATGGTGGCTGATCCTGTTCCTCTGAGCAGCGCAGTCTTTCAACCCCTCCTTCTGCCCATTTCCTTGAGGGTGTTGTCTCCTACAACGCAACATGAAAGAGCATTTTACACGCCTAAATCTAACCCAAACTTGATAGAAGTTGACTGGAAAATATGGTCCAATTAATGGATATAATTTATTATGGAGGTGTTATTAGTCCAATATAATATTGACATTTGGCAGGTCATATTCATGTAATCTATTGGCAGTGGCATTATAGACGGGTTTTTTTTGCTTATGCTTAACTGGCTATGTTTTTAGTTTTTTACTAAAAGCATAACCACAACGGACTGTATTGGTTATCCTTTGGAAGACAATGCCCTCCTGTGGTATCTTCTTTTTGGTTTTAGTCTAGTGGTGAGAACGACGAATGCCTCCCGCCTACATGCAAGCAACACACACACACACACAGCACTTCTATGTTTGTCAGACTCAAATCCGAGGGAGAGGAGCTAGCCGCCATTTTCTAAGCGTCTCTCCCTAAAACGAGAAAAAAGACTCGCGATAAACCGCCGTCTGGATTACGCTCGCTTTTGGGGGTGTTTGACTTTTGGACAAAGGATCATTTCAAATATACCACATCTGAAATAATTTGGGGGATATCAAAATTTCCGGGCCTTGTCTTGTTTTCGGTTCAGCGACGAGGCGGACGAGGTGTAGTTCGGTGATTCGCCCATTGCTCGATTCCGGAACGAACCCAAAGCGGCTTCGTAAACCGGGGCTTTTTGGCGATCTGGTCGCGTTCTTGGATTAATTAATGGCTAATTGATCGAAGGAAGACGTCCTTTTGTTGCCGACATTTTTGTTTTTTCACTTAAACTGCGGGGGATTGTTAGCGAAATTCCCTCGGATAGTGCAACCTCGTCACGTGGTAGGTTCCTCCTTTTTCTTTGTTAGCGATCTAGCAGCGAGGCAAGGTCTTACTCTCAACTCCTCGCATTTTCACATATTTTTCACATTTCTACACTATCATTGTCAACCAACACATGTACCGTATCGTGGCGAGGATGTGTTATGCCTTTTCGCCCAGAGCAACCATTTCATTCCGTTCATTGAAATGGTAGTCTACTATGTCGCTACTACGTACTAGGCGTTGATTGAAATAAGTTGTGATGATTTGCTATGACTCTTATTTATCTATTCACACCACTGGCCGGCTAACAGGTTGTAATGTAACTGCACCAACCCAATGCGCGAGACGCTATTGTGAATTCGCCAGCTCCGATTTCCTTCTGTACATTTTACGATAGTTGAAATAGGCTCGGCGGTGTTTTAGTGATACTTTGTTCACTAGACTTAATGAAATGCTTTAGCGAATACGCTACATCGAAATATAACGACACTGCGGCCCAACAACATACTAAATGTACTGGTTGTGTGTAGCTTTGCGTGGTAATTGTGTTGTTGGGTCCTGCGTGCTAGTTAGTTAGCAGGATGCGTTTCTTACATCAGCAGCTTTCTGGGGCTAACGTTAGCCACGAACCAAGCGCTTTATCTACACGCGGTGTATTAGGTGACATGCTTTAACACATGTTTTGTCCGCATTCATTTCCTTATATCACTCGCCGAACACACCAAGTAATTTCACGTCTGGCATTCAACGCATGTATTGTACACCTCGACGAAAGCTATCGAGAATGCCTGACCAAGTGTAATACTCGTTGACACGTAATACTCTCTGCCACCAGAAGCGCAGTGTTTACGGGAATATACAAGCATTAAAGTAAACAGCGGCACTGTATTTTGGCTGCAGATAGATGGTGTTAAAACATGTACATTTGTGTCGCTATTGTGCCAGTCGTAGATGTGTTACATGTACATTGTACTATTGTCGAGTACGCGTTAAAAAAAGATACGTAATGGGGTTTCATTCGAGCGTAATATCTATCAACGAACGTGGTGGGTTTGATGAAGCGGTTTAGGTGGATAGATTGCATAATCCTTGGGAAATACCAACATGGCGTTGTGCGCGCTGCGGTCGAGCACTGAGCCCCCTATTCATCCTGAAGACATCCAGGACGAAGCACTCGGTCAAGCTGCAAAAACACCCATCCGAATTCGGATACCAGTCTCCCTGTGTGATCTATCCCGTTTTCCCCCATCCTGTGTGTTTCACGTAGAACGGCAAACGTTTGACAGCACGTTCAGGCATTGTGTACATCTGAAATGACATGGGGATGTAGGGTGACATCATGTGTACTTGCAGCAGGCCCAAATCCATGCAATCACACGCCCTGTGTGGAACCCTGCATCACACGACACATGTAGGCCAATAGGGTGGACATTTGCATTTGCTTTGCGTGCGTCACCCACCAGCTGCTAGAATTAAAACGTAATAGTTAATTTATATTTGAGTGTTCTGAGTGATGGCAGCTGAGGTGTTGACTGGGGCTGGATGATGTGATTATTGTTCCATCAGACTTAACACTTCTCAGCCCAAGGTCACTGCAGTACGGCAGTTGGGAGTCTGCTGTAGATAAACATTTACACCAGTTTACCTGCCTTTGTTTCCTGATGCCACTGCGGTATCACTTTTAGCAACGTAGCGGCAAGCAGGTCAACAAAATGTCACTGAGTCACCACCATCTCATTATATTGGCCTTTAGAATAGATTAAGGCCAGACAATCACTTTAGCTCTCCTTTTTCAATCAATGTCTCAGACTCCCATCACACTTGAGTATGGGCTGCACTGCATTTGTGTTTTAGAGTTGAAATAAAATATGTAGCCATGGTTGGTCTCATAATCTTGCATTTGCTGTAGTCATCTAAAATATGAATATGTATTTACATACATCTTTGTTCCTCTCCTACTAATACATGAGACTACATGCTAAAACTGCACTAGCCTGCTGACTTCAGATGACATGCGAGGCCCACTTATGTTTCCGCTGTACTTCTCACTACAGCACTGGGCTTTCTAGAAATGGTCGCTCTATTAGCACACTTTGTCTCAGATTGGTTCTGCATACTCAATATTTCATTTAAAAATCGATACCATCATCAGGTAGCTCTTGAAGTTAGCTTTTTGTTTGTAATGTTTTTCTCTCTCTCTACAGTTTTGTGTTTATGCTGTTCTCTCTCTTTCTGTTTGTGTTAATGTCATTCTCTCCACTCTGTACCTGTTGGGCTTGGTGGTGTTCTCTGTGTGTGTGTGTGTGTGTGTGTGTGTGTGTGTGTGTGTTTGCCCGCATGTGTTTGTGTGCGTGCATGCGTGGACGTGTGCATGTTCCAGTTGCTGGTCAGGTCCAGCAGCTTTGCTTAATTTAAAACAAAATAAAATAAAT
>OMNS01078149.1:0-10142 GCA_900303225.1 Laemonema laureysi
ATACCACCTGTATGCCGTGTCCAACCACTCAGGCACCACCATGGGCGGCCACTACACAGCTTACTGTCGCAACCCTGCCTCAGGGGAATGGTACACCTTCAACGACTCCAGGTAGGCTTCCAGAAGCCACACACAAAGCATTCACTCAGATCCATGTATTCATCAATAAATGTATTGAAGTGTTTCAGCTAGAATTCGAACTGAGATTTCAAAACATGTGTTTTGGGCTGAGAGTTCCAGGAAGTACGACTTGTGTTGAAACCCTTGTTGAGGATGATTCTAATCACGGTACAGTTTCCACATCCTTCAGCTCCAAACAGACCAAGTCAGGGCGCAACGTTTAAAGCATTTATTTGCGGGCTCCAGCAGGAATATTACAAACAATAACGCAGTTTCTCACTTGACTCTCGTACTTCGTTACGAACGGCGGCGCAGCATAGCGCCATACAATAGACTCAACATCAAAACACATAAACTGACCGCGTAACTTAACTTGACTTCCTGACCCGATAATACTATAACACGTGGCTCGGCTTGGTTCCGTTCTCACTTGTTCTCCAGCACAACAACTCAATCCTTTAACCGTGGGCTGGGGCAGGGGCCTACTCGTGTATCTCTCCTTCTCTCGTAATAGTAAAAGAGTAATACAGACATAAGACATGGGTGGGGTTATCAGGGGTCCTCCAATCAATACCTGTTCTCTATGTTGTTACAATGCAAAAGGTGCAGCCCCCGTGTTTCCCATTGGGTTACAGTAATTTGGAAACACCAATCACAGACAGTCTACACCCTCTCTAAGTTGAGCAGAAGGTGAGGTGTGAGACCTGGGTGATAAGGGCACACAGACCATTTGGTCTGTGGGGGATCTATTGTTTTACTGTAACATCAAAGAAGGGTAGAACAGTGGGGGTTGGAGACGGAGGTCTGATGGGGAGGATGGTGAGGACAGGATGAAGGTGAAGCCAAATTAAACTAATCTTCTACACCCTTTTAACCCAAATGTGCTGGAGCTCAAAGGACGAATAAGCATACTTGCCAATCTTCAGCCCTCAGAAATAGGGAGATGTTCTGAAACCAATCTGGGGGTCCTCCCCCAGAAAAATACTCTGTTTCACAGACGTTTTAAGGGTGTAAATCACAAAATGAGAAGCAGACAGAAAATCAGTTTGAAAAAATATATATTACTAAATATATATGTTGACAAAAATCCATTGACATACAGTAGGCTATACTGTATACATCAAAAAACAAACATCCTTATACATTCAAAATACATCCATGTAATACATTTGGCTAATATTGTATAATCTTTTAAGTCTTTTAAAGGGTTTTAAGTACTTAACTGTTGATTTAATAAAGGGTGCCAAGAATTCTGGAGGGCACTGTACACCACTGTAAACAAAACCTCCTCTGCCTCTTACTCTTTGAACTTCTTAACTTGCTCTATTCTCTAGGTGTCTCATTGTGTTGCGTTATGATTGGATCAGTAAATTCATGGAACTATTAGCCATCAAACGACAATCCCCATCTCATCACGTTGTGTGCAACCGGCTTTCTCTGTCAAGTTATTTGTCAGTTTGTTCAGCAGTAGATGGTATACATCACTTACAAAGTGGCAGAACGCCCTACCCAAGTAAAAGCTTGAGTTGAATATACGGGTGGCAGTGGCTCAGGAGAAAGAGCGTGCAGAGGCAACCTGAAGGTTGCTGGTTTAATCCCTGGCTCCTCCTAGTTAGTGTCGAGGTGTTCCTGAGCAAGACACCTAACCCTAACTGTTCCCGACCAGCTGGCTCTTCCCTTGCATGGTTGACACCGCTGTCGGTGTATGAATGTGTGTATGATAATTGTAAAGCACTTTGAGTGGCCACTAGTTGGAAAAGAGCTATTTAAATACAGTCCATATTACCATTTTATATACATGATTATTGGAATTTGGCAGTGTTTGTTGCAATGTATTCATGTGTCTGCCGAGTAGGTTGTAGTACATTATTAACATAATTCTCTCTCTCTCTCTCTCTCCAGAGTAACGCCAATGTCCTCCAGCCAAGTACGCAGTAGCGATGCGTATGTGTTGTTCTACGAGCTGGCCTCCTCCTCGCGGATGTAAACAGTAAACACCCCACTCTTCCTCTCCTACGATGACGCTGAAGGACAAGAGGCCAAGGCATCACAGACACACGCGAACACACACGCAAATGCACTGACAAATGGAGGTCAAGATGGACGTGTGGAAGGCTGCAGAAGAAAGAGACTTTTTGGGAGCCCCGGCTAATAATGTTGTCACACAGACTCGCACATACACATACACATACATACACACACTCACACACACACACACACACATGTAGACACACACACAGAGAATGTTCTTCTGTAAGCCCAGCAGTTTCTCAAGGCAAACCTTGTCATTAAGAGAGAGAGAGAGAGAGAGAGAGAGAGAGAGAGAGAGAATCCAGTCAACAAAGGCCGTCTTTATCTTATTCTCTCTTTTCCCCTCATCATTGTCGCCTATTTTGGCTGGAAGTGTTTGTGTGTTTGATCTGATCAGAAGTCTCTCACTATGCACTGCAAAATGAACCCAACTCTCATCCCGACTGCGCCTTTTCTTCACACAAAAAAACGGATCTTCTCGTTTGCCTCAAACATTTAAATGACTTTTTTCCCCCAAAAAAGTTTCTTTACTTTTTCGCTTTTATGTTTTGTTCTTGATTTTTTACAATGTTTTTTTTTTGTTTATCTGCAGTGCCACCACCGCGTCGATACCATAAGGTTATCATCACCATCATCAATGTCATTATTCATTGCCATGGCGTTATTGCAGATTAACTATATTTAAATGCCGCCATCTGTTGGCATTAATACTGTACTGCGACAGCAGGAAAATAATGACGCACACACACCCCTTTTCCGCCAAGGCAGTGCCTAATCTCAAACCAGTTCTTCACGTTGGGTTAGGGTTTTTGCACGACAGCAAAAGAACTGGCAGTGGGACTGGAGCACTGATGGTTCCGATGTTATACAACACTCACACTCTACCGGCCACACACCTCCACTTCATACCACACTCCTCAGTTCTTATCATGTTCTCTCTCTCTCTCTCTCTCCCTCTGTGTGTGTCTCTCTCTCCCTGTGTGTGTGTGTGTGTGTGTGTGTGTGTGTGTGTGTGTGTGTGTGTGTGTGTGTCTTTCTCTCTTTCTCTGTCAATCTGTATCTCTCTCTCAATGTCTCTCTGTCTCTGTGCGTGTGCCTCTCTCTCTCTCTCTCTCTCTCTCCCTCCCAAGGTTGGTTGGGAGGCCGGTGGCACTGTGGGTGTTACACTGTAAGAGACACCATAATACTCTGTTGTGTTTTTATTAAATTTGTTGAATTTTAGTTTTTTCCCAGTGTGGCTGCTACTGATGTTTTAACAGTGCTGTGAATACATGAATGAATGAACATATTGTGTACGGACATGTTAGAAGATAACATGCTAATGATGAGAAGGACTTTCACTTGCAGCACAAGGTCTTTTCTTCCTCTTCTTGTTTCTTTGCCATTGAACAACATGGAAAGAATGTTTTCAACAAAAAAACATAATATCAGTATATTTTTATATCCTGATGCAATATGGAGAATGTACTATACAGTGGTGCTGAAAAATGACCCATAACTGTTCAGTTGGTTAATTTAACAGGTTTCAAGAGAGATTAAACAAAAAAAATGTTATTTATGCTTACAGTTGATAATGTGATGAGTCACATTTTTTAACAGTGGCAGTTATAAGTATATACTTGTGAATAAATAAATTATATACCTACAACTGGTTTTACTTTTAGCGAAATGTGTCTTTGTGGATTCTTGTTTGTTTTCTGGAAGATTAGAGGAATTGTCAGCAATTGTTCAACCTATAAGCTACTGGTGTAAATGCAACTGGAAGGACTTGAATGTTTTAGGCACCCATCCAGTTTAGCCTCTATTTAATAGACTACGGTCTCATTGCGTTTGCTTTTCCCTGAGTAATTGTTAATTAACCCAACTAATACTAATGGTAATATTAACACCTAAGAATATCCAGCTTCCTGTTACTTCCTGATGGGATTTCTCTTGGAGCCTGGAACTCATGGTTAACAGGAGAGGGTGCTATAGCTGCTCCCCCCAAGCAGTTGAGCAGACATGTAGAGAGTGCTCACATCTTGCTAGAACCATGGATGTATTGGGCTAGAGAACTATTTTGGTCTATCAATCGCACCCGTGTATGGTGTGACTTGCCGGGCCAGGAATAGTTCTATTGTCACAGCCTTTGTGTGGGGTTGTAAATTTCCCCTTCTCAAAAACCTGCTTCACCTGCCCCTGCACCTGAGAGTACAGTATCTATGACTGACTTCAGCCTTGCATTTCCATCACACATTCCCAATGCTGTCCATGCTCCAGTGTTTGACTTCCACCAGCCCAAAAGGTGGATTCTCTTTACGATCGTAGACCATTACATTTGGACTTGCATCCACATATAGGGCCTCCGGCCATAAAGAAGGCCATACACCACATGGTAAGTCATCCTTTGTAGAGAGTTGTCTCCACTCCTCTTCTTTGTAGATAGTGAAAGCCACTCCTCTTCTCGCTGTGCTGCTGGACTTCGGTGCCTCAACCACAAGTTGGCCCACTGGTTCAGGATGGTTTTCCTTGAAGAAATGCATCCCAACAGAATATATATGAATATACACTGTATATATATATATATAAGATTTAGATTTAGCATTTCATTATTTCATATTCGAAAAAAGACATGAAAAACGAGTGCATTTTTGTTGGGTGTTCGCTAAATCCAGGGACAATGGGGCAAAGTGCATTACTGAAGAAACGGCACTCAGTTAACAAGATTAAACTAGCAACACACACACATTCCAGTCATTTCATCATCATTCATTATTATTATCAGTTTTCGAGATGATCCATTCAGACATTCATTAGCCATGAAAGAAATTATGGAAATATAAGCCAATACAGAGACTATTGACCCTGTTCGATGTCACACTAGCATGTGTTCTGTAATCCGATGTTCTCATGACTCTCAATGCTTCCAAGGAAAGTCCACAATTGTGGACTTTGAAACTGATATCACAACCATGCCATGAAACCCTGGCATGAACAACCAGTGATATTTACCATTGGGTGGTAACATTTTGTCAGTATAAACATGAAGACTCTCAGAGGAAGACGTTTTTCAGAAAAGCTCCTTGGATACACAGCAGAGTCATTTAAACTGGCCTGAACAACCCATCAACTATCAACAATGTTAACTGCCTGTTTCATTTCTGTAATTCTTGGAAGAATTATTTGAAATGGCAGCAGCATTTTGTGGTAAGTAAGGTTTTTGCGTCAGTAGCATCATTCTGGGTTTGGGGTCTGAAAGGAACCAGATTTGTACCTGATTGCTGGCAGGTAAAAATCACCATCGTCACCAGAGTGTGTGTGTTTGTGTATGTGTGTATGCGCGGATGTGTGTGTGTGTGTTTGTGTGCTTGCATATGGTATTCATGTGTGGATCTGTGTTCCTCCCCATCAGCTGCCCCAGACCCGAGCAGGTCTGATGTAGTTCTGGTCCTGCTGGGGGGAAGGCAGAGTGGCAAGACCTGTGCTGGGAACACCATCCTGGGCACCAGAGTCTTCCAGGAGGGCCAGCCCACCACTCACAGCTCCTGCAGGACAACCAGCATCTTGGGAAGACAGGTTCATATTATCTCTCTGTCACTCACACCACATCTTTTTGGGGTTGCTTTGTTGTTTTTAAGTTTTTTAAAAACGGAGTGCATCTTCCTCTCCGACTCACTTTCTACTGTCCTAGACGTCCTCCTCAGTGTCTCTGTCTCCCCTGCTGGATTTACTGTTGTTTCCCAGATTAGACTAAATGGAGTATCTCTATCTCATGTAGGTTGTGCTTCATATACCTGTGTTGTTCCTAGGTGTGCCATATGTAACCTGTTGAAGCACAACATTGTATATTTAAAGATGACAACCAATTAATGTTTTTGGGGCCTCCTCAAAGTATTCTTGCTCTCTTCAGTATAATATAGTATAAAATACTGAAGGGTAAAACACACTCTAATGTGCTGTTTTATAGTGCTGCCCTATCAAGGGTAACCCTCCCAGGCCACTCCTAATAGCCTAGGTGGCCAAATATTGTAGGTTCTAAGAGAAGATTTGCTTGTTATTATCCTAAAACCACCCCAAGAATGACAGACAATGCTGTTTAAATTAAAAATAAATTGTATTGTAATTTTGTTTCCTTCAATTATGAGTATAGCAGAAATACAATAATTACACTTCCATAGATGCAAAATAAAATAAAAAATATGTAATAAAAGTTATACCTTGTTTACTTAACCGAGTTAAGGATAAACAGATAGTATCAACAAACAAATAACATATAAACTCAAACTGAGATCTCAGGTTTCTATGTAAATAAAAAAGTAATGGACAAAGAAAATCAAGTCCTGTGAGTGTACTCAATTCCCTACCACCCCCTTGGTTAGAAGTCCATACAGCAACGATGTTGAAGATAAGGACCAAGTGAGCAGTGTGATGACATGTTGACCGCTGTGAGTCTTCCACGATCGCTAGCAACAAAAAAAACCCAGCCAAGATATGCAATTCAGAGGTCCATATTCGATCAATCCTCCGGTCTAAGTTTCCGTCTTTTCAGGTTTTGTTTAGTCTGTTCTTTAGTTTTGTTAGTTTCATTCAACTCAAATCAAACATTGCGTTGTAAATATACTGGGTTTTTTTTGTCTTGCCATTGCCTTGTGTCTCTCCATCTACGCCTTTCCACCCAAGTCCGTTGAAGTCGCGCCTGTTACTGAAGTCCGTTGAAGTCACACGCTCGTCACTGATTTACAACTTCACCAGTGGTGCCAACGGCACATTGCTATTAATACAAAACAAAATAACAAACCTTGTAGAAAGAATACCATCAAGTTTAAATCATATCTACCAATTATATGTAAATGTAGTTGATTACAAACTAACTGCTTTAAAACGCCTGATCTTTTTCCATCCCAGGTGACGGTGGTGGACACCCCAGGGTGGCCCACTGTTCCTAGCGACACCTCTTCTAACAACATCTTTCAAGAGATCAGCAAAGGCCTGGCTCTTTGCCAAAGTGAGCCCCATGCTTTCCTGCTGGCGCTGCCCATTACCTCCTCCTTTGGCTACGAGGAGTGGCAGGCCATGGAGGCCAATCTCTGGTCTCTGCAGGCCACCATCTGGCCCCGAGCTATGGTGCTCTTCACCCATGCAGATCAGCTAGGTCACTTGTATTCCCACATGCATGTTCTTCTTCAGTAAAATCTCATTCATATCACAATATCATAAATAATTAGCAAATGGTCATCCCAAGTTATCAGAGCCCAAGGCTTAAAACAAGCTTGCTTGGTTTGACGAGCAGACAAGTTTTATTGTATTTTATTATGATCCACAAATTCTAAAGTAACCAACTAAATTGCAGTGATGAATTGGAGTACTTTTTGCACAATTACTATTGAGCTACTTGTACTTGACCATTCAAATGAATTAATTGTGTTTGTGGAAGTGCCATCTTGCCATATGTGTGTATTAACTTCCTTCACATTTGAATGACTCCATTGGGTAGGAGCCCTGTCCATCCAGGAGCATTTGGGTAGACAGTCAGGAGTCCTGCACCCACTGCTGGAGATGTGTGGCTACAGGTACCACGTCCTGGCCAACAGCAGCAGCTTCACCCTGACTCAGGTCCAGGAGCTCCTGGTCCACGTGGACAACATGTTGGGTGTCAACGCTAGGCCCACGCGGGAGATCATGCGAGGCATGCACTGCTGGCTGAGAGCAGGAGAGAGGAGGAGAGGTAAGGAGGTGATAATGCAGCATCTTGGAAGAAGGGGTGTGGAAGAAGACATGGGAATGAAGGCGATGCCCACGGGTAAGGAGTAATGTTTGTATTTACTGTTTTACTATTTAGTAGATACTTTCATCCAAAGCTACTTATTGGTTTGGGGGGGGGGATATATATCTTGCTCAAAGATGCCCACAGGTTGACTACTGTCATTAGGGTTCAAACCCAGAACCTTCCAGTTGGGAGTTTAACACCCTGACTAGACTAACCTGCCCATATAACACTGAAAGCTGGAAACAAACAATAATTTATAATAGCTACACTATTTACATGCATTAAAGTCAGTTACCAACATCCAGACACCGTGTTGACCCATGAACTATATGATTAGCAATTATGTCTGTTATAATACTGAGCTTTCCAACAGGTCTGTCCTCACTGAAACCAGACATTTCCCTGATCCTTCTGGGAAGACGAAGGTCAGGCAAGAGCTCAGCTGGTAACACCATCCTGGGCACAACAGCGTTCCAGAGTGACAGAAAGACTGTGACGTGTGCAGTGGGCCATGGAAAGGTATTCCAGTGGCCTGTCACTGTGGTGGACACCCCAGGGTGGAGTTTGTATGGTTTGTCTAAAAGTGAGCAGGTCCGACAGCAGATGCAACAAAGCTTGCTTTCCATGCTTTGCCCCAGAAAGAGCAAGCTGTGGGTTCTGCTGACCATACCTGTAGATTTCTTCAAGGAGGAAGACAGAAGGGCGATAGAGGAGAACCTCGCAGTCTTGGGCAACGCAGTCTGGAGAAGAACAGCAGTGCTGTTTACCTATGGATGTGAGCTGGTAGGAAGGACAGTTGAGGAGCACATCAAGGAGAAGGGAGAGCCTCTTCGCTGGGTGGTAGAAAGATGCAACCACAGGCATTGTGTCTTTGACAACAACAAGGGAGATGAGACCCAAGTTTCCAGATTGCTGGAAATGGTGGAGAAATGGTGGTAATATGTAAGATTTTTTTAGACCGCTAGATGACAGAAAGTACAATCTGAAGTGGTGCTGTAAGCTAACTTAAACCTCTGGAATTTGCTCCTGCATTTAATGATGTGTGTATTAAAGGGTGTGAAATCTATTTCCACTGCAATGTTTTGTTAATGTTTAATTTTAATTCTGAGAAGTCGTGTCAGAGGTCACTTTAATGATTGTCACATATCACTTATGTAGGCCTAAGAAAGTACATGAAACTCTCAAATCTCTGAACTCAAACTTGTACAGCCATTGACTCGCAGTAATCTGTTTATGCACCAACTTATATCAGTCAAATAGTTAGCGTCAGTGTTAGAAGCACTGTTGTTCACTGTCCTATATAAAAAGGCTCTGTTCAGTATATAGAGCAGTATGAACATGTGCCTTGCTATGTATTGTCCTCTCTCCCCATCTATGCATCCAATCAATCAGGTCCTGGGTCATGTGACCACAGGGACTCAGGACCTCAGTGTAACATCTCAACTGAAAGACTGAGCCCCCCTCTCTGTCCCGGGGCATTGGACATATTACATAGGCCCGAGGGAGGAGCACCCTCTACTGACTCCACATTATGAGGCTGGGAAACTATAAGGAATACACTTGTTCCTTCAGGATATGCTTGGATGGTGCGAAAACCCTTGCAAGCCATGCTGTTGCAGGCTTTGTATGGTCGGCAAGGAAAACATATCATTGGTTGAAAGCTAAGCTGGCACAAGCAACATGAATTAGCTATTTGAAGTTTTGCATTTTTACATTTATATAAAATATAAAAGTATCTAATTGTAAACAAAATGTAATTTTTGCCATACATTGTTGAATAGGTGATATATGTGAATGATATCATGAAATGAGCAAAAAAGGTGTGTACTGATTGAATCCAGTACAGATTAACAGCACTATACATTATGAACAAACAAACACACAGGTACAGAGCTTGACAAAAGACAATCTGACAATACAACATTTTATTTTAATAATACCACCAATAATCCCACAAAGGATACACTGAGTGGTGATATATCTACATTCATACGTTCCATAAAAGATTGGGTTTTAAGCCTGCCATTGAGGGCTTGGGTGAAGTGTAGAATATCCACATATTTGTCACTGTGCTGCAGAAACTGATGAAAATACTGCAAATAAATAATTATTGCAAAACAAAAAAAGACATACACGTGTGTGTGTGTGTGTGTGTGTGTGTGTGTGTGTGTGTGTGTGTGTGTGTGTGTGTGTGTTTGTAAACAGTATATACAGCGGGGACAATAAGTATTGAACGCATCGTCAT
>OMNS01078179.1:2500-13061 GCA_900303225.1 Laemonema laureysi
ATGATTCCCTTTAAACATTATTAATACCACATTTATTTTGAAGCTTGGATATTAAATATTGTACCTTTTTACACCAACATCATCAAGGTCACTACAAGACCATTGTTGAGTACTATGGTTGGTGTTTTTGGTTTGTATTCATGGAAATGAATGTAGGTTTTTTTTTCTCTGGTCTGACGAAAAGGCCAAAATGGTTCAAATATATTTATGTACTATTGTTTGGTATTTTATGTTCTCTAATAATAATTTATTTTGGTTTGGCAGTTTTGTCTCACTAGAAGTATTCTTTTTTTGCTGCTGTTCGTCAAACTGTTTCGAATATGTTATCGATAATGTTGTTGATAATGATAATTTGCTCAAATTATTCCAATATACATGTAAAACTGAATACTATTACACCATATGACAATTCTGATTAATTTGTATAATATCTTGATATACATAATATACTGTAAAGACTATGAGGAGCAGAGGTGACAAGGGAAACTGCACTAGGAGGATTTTTTAAATCTTCAATGGCCATAGTGGAATTGAGTATGTGAGTTGTCATGTTTTTATGTTTTCAAAGATACAAACATTTATGACGAGATTCTCCCACATATCGTTTGATTAGAAAATGAATGCTCTGACGCAATTGTAGATAAAGTGTTTGCATTTACAACATTTTATGTAAAAAAAAGAATTCTATACAAATATTATATATAGTACCTTTACGTTTACAAAGGAAAGAAGACACTGGAAATGCTGATGGACAGTATATGTGGTGCATTGTGTATTTATTCTTGCATTGTACTGTTCAACTAAAGACCATAGTGGATGGACACTGGGGGGTGAAATAAACTGAAAAATACCCGACGCCAAAAGATGTGAGAAACCGATTGGGTTAACCTCCCCTCCCTCAAGTATTTATTTCAAACCAATCCACAAAGCAGCTCCACTTTACTATTTTACCTGACGCAACACCATCTACCACCACCAACACGGCCTACTGACTAAAATCCTGAACACCGGCTTAATTCACACCTCCATTGTCACATTGCCAGAGGTCTGGAAGCTTCTAGCCCAGCCCACTGAGCACCACTTTAACCTACACTCTGCAAAGACCTCAGCACACACACACACTCAGTGCCTCTGAACAACGTTGCCAATAGAAGTGAATGGATGTCTGGCTGACTGATTTTAAGTGTGTTTGACAGTTGAATAAACAGATGATGATGATATTAACATAAGGGTCGGCTTGGTGATTGCTGAGGTGAATACTGCAAAGTGCATCTCATTCTATGTCCTCGGGCCCCTGACTGCCATAAACCCTCCCAGGGCGGCAATAACCGCTCGGTTCTGTATTTAGTAGTGGATCACAGGATGGACGCACTGTATGGTGGTAGGCAGGCTGTAAGGGGATAGGATCAGTACATTATGTTTTTGGTTAGTCTTAATGCAATGTTATCGTTAAATCAATTTCTAATCGTGATATTTAACCCCTTTGAGAATCACTGTTTACGCAACCGCAAAATAATGTGGATTTCCACATGCTGACACAAGCTAAAGTATTTTTTTCCCCCTTCGGTTGATATTGATTTAAGAAGTGAGGGTTAATGTAAAATAAATGAAGCGAGATCCAGATGAGGACAGATATAAAGTAAGCCAACAAATTACAACAAATAACTATTTTTCAATTAACAATCAGTGCATTGACTTCCAAAACAATTAAACATTTGCTGTTTTTCTAAATCTTGAAAATGCCCTTCTGGCTCCACAACCTTTGCACACCAGCAGTTAATCAAATCAAGTCCATGTTTGTATCACCCTTCATCGTCTCAAAGGCCTAATAGTTCATTAGGAAAGAGACAACACCCCTTAACACTAATTCAATAAACAGTCATGGACTAACTCCATAAAAACCCTGTGGGAAAGGAATACCTCTTAAACAAGCAACACTTAATAGGGATCTTTTATCCATGATGTTGGAGATCTCATGTTCCTAGGATGCTTAATTTGGCCTGGTTGAAACAAGCTCACATTCAGTACAATAAATATTGATACATAAAAAATGTATCAATACAATACAATATAAAACCTTTAGTTAACATTTAATAAAGGTTGTTTTGGGGAGAACAGCAGTAGAAGTCATAGAGTCATTCCAACATGATCCGTAGTAATGCTCATACTGTATATCTTGGCCTGCGGCTCACTGGCGACATTACATTTTGGCCCACAGAGCCGAAAACCTTACCCTACCCTGGTCTAGTTTAAGCTGCCCTTGTGAAGGTCTAGGCTGGTGTCAGCCCAGGAGAGCAGATATCCAGACCTTTAGAAGGAAGTGGTGACCTCTGCATGGAAAACAGGGTTTCCCTGGGGACATGAAACACAAACGCCCACGAGCACATGCACACAAACAAAGGGTGACCGAGAGACGGAGATAGAGTGTGACCGAGACAGAGAGAGAAACGAGGGATGGAGTCATGTATTTCTTGGCTCCACAGACTAGACAGCTGTTCATTTAGAATGGTGATCTCCAGGGATGTGTCTTTTGTTATGATCAGCGAGGAGAACAAAAACAGAAAAAGGACTGAGTGGCATGGGCTCATGTTGAAGGTAAAAAAGCAAAAAGGCAGGAAATGAAGGGGCCAAATGGAACTGGTAGAGGCAACCCCAGGCCCTTCGAAGTGTCCACTGCTGGTGTCAATCCACAACAATTCAGCTCTGAGCGATACCGTTATACATGCCAAATGGACACAGAACATAGCCCCCAATAACAATGTGACTTCTTAGATATAAGGGGTCCTAACCTCCCTTGAACCCTTGGGCATGATAGCCTTGCCCAAGTTTTGAAACGATACAATGTGACAATTACACAGACTACTGTAGGCCTTGTACCCTTGTGTTTAGTTCCCCCTGCTGGCAATTATACAGCATGACAGAGAATGTGATCACAATAGCTACATTCACAACAGACAATTTCTTAATTTGTGGATTTTTGTTTTTCTTTATTATGTAACAAGTAACATTTACAGAGAGCTTTGATTGTCTTGCACTTTTGTCCACGGATCAAAGTGCGTTAGTTCATAGAAATCGTGTTTTTTCTCTGAGTTGAAAATGGCAAGAAATGTTGAACAAAATAAAAAATAGTTTATTTTTGCAGTGAAAAACTTACACATACATTTGAACAAAAGCGATGGTTGACAAAAGTGATATAAGTGCATAGTCATCATCGATTCATTAAAGTTCCCACAAAATGAAAAAAATTGCCAAATTGGTTTACCAATAGTTGAATTACTTTACTTACCACGTTATAGAGCTAAATAAATAATACAATTATTGTGGGTATTCTTCATATATTTGCGCCCAAAAATGTATTAGTGATTACTTACGTAGTATACAGCTGTATTAAGTAGTTATGACACATGCCTACACTGGTGTTAAACCAAAGTATTTTGTCCAATTACATTGCTCTATTGTCAATTGTAACTCACAGCACAGTGATTGACAGCTAGATCGGTTGCTTAGCGCTGCTGTAGCGAAGCTCTACCCTAGCCACCCACTTTTTGAAAAGCTATGTCCTGCCCCAACCTCCGGTTTTATGCAGACTCAGATGCCATCTGACTTCCATTGGATAGGGACTTTAAGATGTTATGGATGCCATAGGAATGCTCTGTGGCACATGGCACAAAGCATATGGTTGCAACCGCCATTTTTCTGTATCAATACACAAGGACACAGCATTTATTATACGACTACTATTGCAAGTTGAGGTCTGTTGTGCTTCATTTTACAATTAAGGCATTGTATGTGCACTTCTGTTAGATACAGAGAGAGTTAGAGCGAGAGTGCGCAAGAGAAAGACTTAACTTACCACTTACCACTTAAATAGCCATCAGCTAACTGGAAAGAGAGAGAAATACATGCATGCATGAGTGTGCAAAACTTGCCTGTATTTTGGCACTGCAGTATGGGCAGTCTTTGGTTTCGTTGCTGAGGTACCAGCCATCGTTCAGATACTCAGATAAGGTGGACCTCAGGACATGGGTACCGTAGCGCTTCTCCAGCAGCTTCCTCCTCTGTGCACTGCCGCTGCTGTAGTCATCCCAGATCGCCATCATACCAACTAGCAGACAGAAACAAAGCTAAAACATGTCTGTTTTAGTGCCACCAACTAGTACCAACTAAAAATAAACAGACAAAAAAAATGGTGGGTGGGTGACATGACAAGAGCATGTCATGTCAGATCAACACCACATATGGATGCTAACCTCACATTAGATAATAGAGTGCATGTAGCTACAACAAAGGGTCTATTCATATTTAGTCATTTGGGAGATGCTTTTAGCCATCGCACAGAACCTTTCCGAGTCAAACCACCCTGGCTGCTACATCATATCCAGAGTGACTACACCATCCCCTCTCACACCACTAATAATACAGACTCCTACATCTCATGCTGTCATTATCTGTTGACCTTACATCAATAGAACCATGTGTGCTGTCCCCTTTGTTCTCCGGGGGATTGTGACACAAGAAAGCACACACACACACACACACGCTGCACTAGCCTACCCAGAGTTTGTGGTATGTCTACGTAGTCCTCTGTTTGAGTCCTCTGTCCTGCACAGCTACGCAGGACAGTGGCGGGACAGCGCTCCGCCCCATGGTAGCTCTGTTTGCAGGACACACAGAAGGCAAAGCTGCACACGGTGCACTGGGCCACCTCGCTGTCAGGCTCCACAATCACCGCACTGGCACAGAAGACCCGCGGGCAGTATAGCACATCTGGGGAAGGGGGGTCAGGAGGAGATGAAAGGTGAAAGGAACATGTAGAGAGAGGGAGAGAGGGGAGAGAAGGGGAAGTCTTCTCCATCAAGTAGTTCAAGTTCAGTTTTATAACACGATTTTGTCTGTGTGCTTATAACTAACTATATATGTGCGTGCGTGTGTGTGTGTGTGTGTGTGTGTTTCACTGTAGGTCTGTAAGCTGTTAAAATGTTAATTGATTGAATCATTTGTTGTAGTTGTTAGATTTGTTTTGTTTTGTTTAAACAAACTTTACATAGCGTAGAGTAGACACACTGCTAACAAGGTCGCAGGTCAGGATTTGATTATTTCTTTGTATCCATAAATTACACACGTAAGCATGTAAAGACATAAGTAAGCGACAACATATACCAGTCATAGAGTCCAAACTGGACTGCAAAAGAAGACGATCGTAGCGGTCGAAAAGGTTGTCTCCCACAAGCTTCCTCACCTACAGTGCAGTGGGAGTCGGGGATAGGGTGGAAAAAGTACAAAATGACAACCAATAAGTACAAACTTTGAATCCAATAACAACTAAATGTAACTTTCAGACCAAAAAAGGTCAGCATGCAGCCATTCAAAAGCATAAATGTGTATTGGAAGAGGGGGGTGGGAGGAGACCTGTGCAGGTGTGGGTGTGGCCTTGCATTGGGGCTGTGGACAGGTGACACCGCGCACGTTCCCCTCTGAGATCTGGATGGTGCAGTACTCGGCCAGGCAGGGCTCACAATGCACGTGGCCACAGTCCCTGAACTGCATGCACTTGGACCCCAGCACGGGCATCAGACACACGCCGCAGTCCAACACACTCTCCGCAAACCTCCTCTGCTTCTGGGCCTCGTCATGGACCAGGATGAGAGACAGGAGGGTCTGTGAGGACGCTGGAGAGGGTGGCGCAGCAGCTGCAGCCGGACGTGGCGAGGGTGGTGGTGGTGGTGGAGGGGTTGTGGAGGAGGAGGAGCAGGGGTGCTCGTCCGACTCGGGATCGGAGACATGGAGGAGACCGGGCGCCAGATTTGAGGCGTCACATGTACTCTTTGAGCTGAGATGTGTCGTGTCATCATCATCATCATCATGACTTTTCACAATCTGTGTGGCCCTACAGACCCTGTCGGAGGGGGTTTCCTCATCAGGGAGATTATCGGGTAAAGAACAAACACTGAGCAATGGTGCAAGGGGGGCCTCCACCTCGGAAGCCGCTGAAACAACAGGGTTTCCGTTATCTGTGAGAGCCACAGTTGTTGATTCTAAGTGGTTAGGGATAGGAGGGCTGTTTTCATTAGAGGGAAGCACCAGCAAAGAGTTGATGTTTAGGAAGCTCAGAGTGTCTTCTTTGAGGAACTGTACCCAGGAAAAGAGCACAACAGCGCCACCAGTGGCCTGGTACAGATCAGTCAGGTGAGTGTCCAATGCACATATCTGGGGTCGAGAGGAAGAGAAATTGGGGGAAATGTTGCCATGTGAATTATGACATTTTTATTGAATATTGAATAAATTCCTGAACAAAAATTAACATAAAATAGCTACATAAAAACAAATAGTTGGATGATGGACAACCTGTGTGTTGGTCAGCCAGCAGCAGGTGATGGTGAACGACGGAGGGGCAGAGGAGGGATACTCCTCAGGCAACTCAAAGCTTAGAGTCAGTGGTGGAAGAAACGATATCCCAAAATAAACGAAGGCATCGCCTGTAGAAAAATGCAATAACTGGAATAATTAGTGTCATAATAAGGAAGGTGCCGATGTATTTTAACAACTCGTTAGGCCTACAAAAAGGTCAGGTTTAACTTATTTAAACGTATTTTATACAGCCTATGGTTAACAATTGCCTATCTTTGAAACAAAGGTGGGTTTACCGTCTTTGACAGCTACAAAGGAGTCTTGTGATAGCTCTACAGATACTCGCATCTCCCCAGCGGCGACAGAGTGCTTCCCATCCGCAACTCGAACCAACACTTCAGGGCCGAAAATACTATCGAGAGCAAGCAGTTCATCTTCCTGAGCTTCCAGATTCTTATTCATACCACTCCGTTCAGAGTTGTTCAAAGCAAAAACAAAATAGATGACCGGCTGGTGTGTCGCAAATGATCTCAAAGGTGTTTCAAAATGACCCTTTATTTTGTTGACATCCACGGCATATCCTATGGTAACTATCTTGAGTTTACTCAAATACCCTTGTAATGTATTGCGTGTCGCGACAACAGTTAACCAGATTTATTGCTGTTCAGGCTGTGCCCCACCTCTTTTATGACGCAAAAACTTTGGACTGGCAATGTTTTTGATGTCTGACAGGACTGGCGAGACCACGCCTGTATGCGTCACATGGGGTATTTCCTGTAGCTATGCGGCCGAGGCCTATATGTATGACAGTTTAGCCCAGAAAATATTTAGAATCAGTGTTTAGCCTACGAACTAACAGATAGTAAAAAAAGAAAAAGAAAAAAAGCGTCCTTTACCAGAAGACCGTTAAACACATTCGAATATTAAGTTCATAAAACTTTTCTAGTGGCTAATTCCTCCTGTATGCGGGTGTCGAAGGTCACAAAGTGCTTTGCAAGAGTGATTTGTAATAATCAGATGTATAACTCCTATATGGGATTATTGCCATATGTTGGTCGATGGCATGTGGTATAGGGTGTGGCTATAAGGAAGTAGGTAGCACCCAAAGCATTTTTTCCACAGCAGATAGTATTTCTTTCACAATTAGGGGATAACAAGTAGCCTACCTGACCCTTGAACAATATGGATTTGTAGGTTGTGGGGGTTGTATAGGACATAATTTAGAGCCAGGATAGAAATTTCACTTGGCTGTCCTGCGTTAGCTTCAGTGCATTACAAATTGATAACTTACCATACATTCAATAATCTTCCGGCGACAAGCATTAACATTCTTTACTGGTTTACCCAATGCATATTAACCACATACAGACATATTTGCATGTGGAGTTGTATTATGGAACGCAACACAAGGTAACATTAACATAACCATCCACACACTGTCAGTATGCACATTAACAGTCCAGATAAATAAAAACATACAGAGATTAACTTATTTCCTCTACTACTGAAAACGGATACAATGGATACAAGGGTTTGGGGGCCCAACTCATTGCCAAGGAGACCAAAGGACAATCTGCTTTTACTTTTTTTAATAAGAAACATATTTTGTTGCCAGGATTTAAATCATTTAAAAGTAATGTACAATAATGCAAAAATTTATATTAAAGCAGAAAATAGACCTATATTTCTGTAAAAAAAAAAGCAAAACAAAACACACACACACACACACACACATTCAGGTTAAGAGGTGAGTACACCAAATAAAACTACATTTTGTAAAAGATAATTACCCTGTTAATCATCAACAAAGATAATTTGGTTTCCATGATGAACACCTCCTTCATTTGATCATTTATGCACATATTCTTGTAAATGTATCACCATGAAAATAAACATTTTACTTTGGTAAAGCAATTGAGCCATTATTTCCTGGTCACAGCCACAACTGCACTCCCCCCTACCACACAAAAGTGCAGAATTTAAACTCAACTTTACGACTGCACCCTTTGTTTGTGAGCCAATTAAATAGTTATGTTTGGCTTTGGCAAAGCTGTTCCACCCCTGAAGTGATAAAATAGGAGAGATACTGTATATATAATATGATGTACATAACATATCTGTGGTGTTTACCTTCAGAGTGTGCCTTCTCTTTTAGAAATTAGAAATAAATGAAAGATGCTTTGATTGTTCTTTTTTTATCTAGGCTTTCATTAGTTTTAATTTTACAATTCATACAGTCATACAGACTGGTGCAACTCCAACTGCACCCCTCAAGCCAGGGACAGTCTGGATCGTGGCAGACAGCTGAAGCCAGCCTTGCTTGGATTTATACTGGCATTTGAAGACCTTGGTTTCTTGAAAATGATAAATACAAGTCTAGGTAAAAATAAAAATAAAAATAAAAAACGAGTTAGAAAGAGTGAATAGCACTACTTGGGTAGTAATGCATGCATTAATCCTGTTTGTTAGCAATTAATCATTGACATGGGCTGACAATAACACACTTTCTGAAACCTGACACCTGAGCTGTTTTATGATTAATAATTGACTTATACTGCACGTGTACATGTGTGTGACGGGTTGTACATTAGTGTACAGTTGCTCACTAGTTTGTGTACGTATTTTACTTAATTGTATTCCTGTTCTGTGTCTCTTGCATGTAAAGCCTTGGGTCCTGATGAAAGGTGCTATATAAATCAATGTATAATTACTATTATTATTATTATTATTGTGTGTGTACCTTAGTGCCTATCTGTGGATGTGTTCAGACCTGACACAGGACCACAGAGGAACCAGAGGTGCACAACCCAAAGCCAAAGCCAGGGTAGAGCCGCTCTGTAAATTTGGACTGAAAGGTGTAGATGTGTCTCCGTATGCCTGAGGACACTCTGTAGTAGGACAGCGTGCCGGCGTGCCAGTCCAAGTACACTCCTACTCTCTCAGAGCCAGAAGAGGACGCCGTTGGTGACGGTATGCGTACCAGCGTCCCCAACCCGCTGTGACAGGCAGTGTAGTGGTCGGAGGTACAGTACAGGCTCCAGGACTCGTCGTTCCCACCCAGGCAGCAGTCGTGGGTCTCCTCTTTCCTCTTGATCCCCTTGTAGGTCACTCCGATGGAAATCACCCCCGTCCACTCCACCTCCCAGTAGCAGCGTCCAGTCAGGCCCTCCCGACACAACACCTGCCTGCTGTAGTCGAAGCGGTCCGGGTGGCGAGCGCAGCGCTGCCTCTCGTTCACCAGGGTCACCCCTCTGCGGTCCCCAGACAGACACAGCCTCCTGTACGCTGACTTCGGCTCCAGTGTGACTTCACAGGCATCTGATGGGGAGAACGAGACGGCAACAGTTTAGTCTTTTAAGTGGGATGGGATATCTCTGATTGGTGCAGTAATTGTGTGATTTAAACAGATCGGCAAAGACACATGGTGTCGGCTATCATTTGAATTCCCATTAGAGATGGAATGAGGGGGAACTTGCCATCTAGATAAACTAGCTACTGTAGTACTTACACTTCAGCAGACCAGGCTTTAGCCTCTGCTCACCACTGTGTTCCACACTGGGGGGAGGGGGGTGACAAAATCAGACAACATTCATAAACATAATTGTTGAAGAAGAACAAATGTTCTTCCGTGATTCAATGATGGCCTCTTCTTACCCGAGCGTGTGTAGTCTCCAGCTTGGATCCTCCAGTCCAGCAGAGAGCAGCACCGTTCCAGTGTCTCCTGGGTGATTGTAGCTCAGGTCCAACTCTCTCAGATGGGATGGGTTGGAGCTCAGAGCTGAGGCCAGGGATGCACAGCCCTCCTGTGTGATCAGGCAGCCAGACAACCTGCACACACAGACAGTACACAAACAAAATACAATGTCATTGAAATGTGTTAACTTATACTATACATCAATATTGTAGCGTACGCTGAATTTGTACATTCACATTTGTTACACTGACCTCAGAGTTTCCAGTTTACAATGAGAACTCCCCAGTCCAGCAGAGAGCAGCTTTACTCCTGAATCCTGCAGATTATTGGTACTCAGGTCCAGCTCTCTCAGGCAAGAGGATTCTGAGCTGAGGACTGAGGCCAGAACTTCACAGCATCCCTCTGACAGATTACAGCCATTTAACCTTTAAAAAGAAGAACATTTGGATCCCTTGTATTTCAATTTCAATTTTCCCTTTCCATCGTAAAACTGCCCAAGCTTTACATAAGCATACAACA
>OMNS01078180.1:0-10233 GCA_900303225.1 Laemonema laureysi
GAGAGGGGGACAGAGAGGGACAGAGAGAGGGAGGGAGAGAGAGAGTGAGGGAGGGGGAGAGAGAGAGGGTGAGAGAGGGTGAGAGCGAGGGTGGGGCGGAGAGGGGAGACACTGTGACTAAACCACTCCACCGTGGTGGGGTGGGGTCGTTCTTTCTGTCTACGTTTGACTGGGAAACACAGGAGAGGGAGGTGCTGCTCCTGGTTAAATACTGTAGCTCCCTGGGAGGTGCTGCTCCTGGTTAAATACTGTAGCTCCCTGGAGGTGCTGCTCCTGGTTAAATACTGTAGCTCCCTGGAGGTGCTGCTCCTGGTTAAATACTGTAGCTCCCTGGAGGTGCTGCTCCTGGTTAAATACTGTAGCTCCCTGGAGGTGCTGCTCCTGGTTAAATACTGTCGGTGTGCCTCTCTGGTCTCACGAACCAAACAAGCTAATTATGGCAAATTGTAAACAAATGCAATTAGTTTATAAGTGGATGGATTGTTTTTCATTTGGTTGAGGATGCGGTTTTGTGGTCCAGTTCAACACATTGCTGCACAATGTAAGGTATAGTTGGCCACTTTTAAAGGAAGGTACAACAGACTTGGTAGACACAGTATTGCAGTGTTTGTTCTGATCTCAACGTGTCTGTGGAATAGGTTGATAAATCTGGTAAATCTGTTTTAAAGTACAGCTACATTTACATGTTCATTTAGCAGGCTCAGAGCAGTCTGAGCATAGGATGAACCCCAGACAGCATCCCAGCAGGTGTGTGGATGTGACCCCTGGCTGTGTGTTCAGGTGCTCAACCTGGTCCAGTCCTACGTGACTCTGCGCGTCCCTCTGCACGTGTCCTACGTCTTCCACTCGCCGGTGGGCGCCGGCGGCTGGCAGCACTTCGACCTGCAGTCGGAGCTCCGGCTCACCTTCGTGTACGACACCGCCATCTTGTGGAAGGATGGTGTCGGGAGTCCTCCGGAGGCTGAACTGCAAGGCAAGGAGGCTGCAGTGGACTTATTTAGTGTTTAGAATTGTATTCTTCTTGTAAAACATAAATAAACAAAATTAATTTTAAATATTCAATTTACAAAATTGATTTTACATTTCATTGTATGTATTAATTCATAAAAACACAAGTAATTAAAATTCATATTCAATAATACAATAGTACACATTTGCACATTCATATTTTTTTCATAATTAAATGTTATTGTCGATAGTGTAAAGTCGACTATAAACTAATTGAATGTACACAAATCGCTCATGTTATTCTGACTTTCCACATGTGGCCTGCTAGTTAGTGGAAGCCTGGTAGTTAGTCTGTACTTCCTGTGTCCAGGCGCTCTGTACCCAACCAGCATGCGGATCAACAGCCAGGGCCTCCTGGTGGTCAACTTCCGCACAGAGGCTCGGTTCAGGGGCCTGTTTGTCCCGTCTCACCCAGGTAGGCAACCTGCTTGCACAAAGCCTAAAGGTCTCCTGTTTTTACCACCAGACGTTGGTACAGTCCACTGAGTGTTTCATTTGTATTTTACCTTTATTTAAACAGGAAGTAATGATTGAATTATAAATCATTGAGATAATAATTTCTTCAAGAGAGCCCTGTATACAGTTACAAAAAAAGCAAAATACAAGAAACACCCACGGACACAAATACATGTATAAATGCATACATGAAAGTGGTAGTGGCTGATCTACCCATCATATATCTTGGTGGACCCTCCCATTTGTGATGTCACTAGAGGGTAGATTATAAAGTGGCTTGTCGTGGCTCATCAATGTCACACCTGGTGGTAAAATAGGAGCGTATATCCACATCTCAATTGAATCTATTTGAGTCAAATGAAGTTAAACACACCTCTATTAAAATTCAAATACTGTGTCTGATATCTGATATTTCAACCATTTATTTTACCAGCACATTTTGGGAAAAAATTCTGACAACATTATTACATCTGTGGTGAAATATTATGTCGAGGGAGTATGCTAATCTACTTATTCTCACTGTAAGTGTCATTTCATGAATAATTCAATCCATAATTGCTTTGTTATTCCTTTGCCAGTGATCCACGCTATCAAATATTCACACAACTCTGTTGTGTTAACTTTGATTTGCTTCGTTTTATCAACCAGATAATGTATCGTTTTATCAACCAGTCTAATCTTTGGGTCATACCCCTCCCCCACCCACCCTCTACTCCCAGTAGCATCGGTTATGTCATCCATGGTCATGTGTCCGGACCACCCTGGTTTGACCTTTAACCTGAGCCTGGTGCGGACGGAGCCCACCTACAACCAGCCCATCCAACAGTGGACCTTCGTCTCAGACTTTGCTGTAAGGAACTTAGGGTTTGAAATCTAGGCTATGCTAGCCTTTCAAGAGCTAGGTGTTACATGTGAAGGATGATTCCCATGCAAATTATCATTCCCAAGTCCCTCTCCTGCACTACAGACTGTTTTGCAAGAAAGACTGGTGGCACCAGATTGAGGGTACGCTAAGCTAGGCTAACATAAATGCAGCTAAGCTAAGATACGCTAAAATTAGCAAAAGCTAAAGTAAGATATAATTCTGGAGAACTTCATTAACCCTTGAAGGAACACTTGGTTGCAGTGTGTGTGTGTGTGTGTGTGTGTGTGTGTGTGTGTGTGTTGACATGCGTGATTAAAGCTTCATGAAACTGATGAAGGCGATGAGCGTATGAAGCTTGAGCAGCTCCTGTGCTCTGCTAGGTGCGGGACTACTCCGGGTCGTACACAGTGAAGCTGTTGCCATGCACGGCCCCCGCCAACCAGGAGTACAGCATCCCCCCTACCTGCAACCCCCGGGACCCAGTCACCTTTGACCTGGACATCCGCTTCCAGCAGGTCACTGCACATTGAAATCACTTTCAACACTTCCTGTGTGTTAACCTGTCTTTGTGTTAATATATCTGTGTGTGTACCTGTGTGTCTCTCCAGGTGAGCGACCTGTCTGTGTGTATACCTGTCTGTGTGTATACCTGTCTGTGTTAAACTGTCTGTGTGTATACCTGTGTATCTCCAGGTGAGCGACCCAGTAGCAGCAGAGTTCAGCCTTAACACCCAGCTGCTGCTCCTCTCCAAGAGAACTCTGTGGCTGTCTGATGGCTCCATGGGCTTCGGCCAGGAGAGCGACACGGCCTTCTCCCAGGGTAACACACCTGCTGTCTCTGTCCGTGTTACACTGCTGACTACAACATGTAACAACATGACCAAAGCGTGTACATGTCGGGCTCCTGCAGGCGATGTGATCTATGGTCGAGTGATGGTGGACCCGGTGCAGAACCTCGGGGATTCCTTCATCTGCAGTATAGAGAAGATCTTCCTCTGCGCTGGAGCAGATGGATACGTTCCAAAATACAACCCTGACAACTTTGAGTTTGGCTGTCTGGCAGACGCACCCTCTCTGCTATATCGCTTCAAGATCATCGTAAGTGAAAGAAAATATTTATGTTTAAAAGCATAATGTGCACTCAGTGGTTAGCACTGCGGCCTGACAGCAACAAGGTCCTGGGTTCAAACCCAGCTGACTTTATATATTGTTGATGCGGGTTTGCTCCAGTTTCCCCACAAACCGAAAGACATCCATGTTATGTTAATTCTCCTGCCCTTGACCAAGGCACTGGCAGTAGACCTGGAGTCCCTGGGCGCTGTACTGCGGCCTTTAAACTAAACGACACCTAAAGTTTTCTCCAGCCTAAGTGGCAGCAGTTTGGCTGGTAGGAGCATTTCCCTGCCCAGACCCTTGTTGTTATTTCAGACGATACCTTCATTGATATTTAAATCATATTCCAAGGAAGTAGATACATATACAAGTACCTCCATTTTGAAGGAGAGTATTTCTTTCCACAATCTTCTAGAGAGGATGGAAGCCTGGAAGCTAGTTCTATCTCCTATTACTGGCCAACATCCACAGAATAGCCCACACACTCATCTGTGTACCATGAAGGACTCTGCATGGAACAATATTTAAACAACCTTGTGTCCTAAGCCTCTTTGGTATGCACGCCATGTCCTTTAAGCCGCTCAGGATTATTAAAGGTTCATTGAAGTTTTGGACCCAATTTAGGAATTACCTTTTTATTCAAACAGGCGCTATTCTCCCTGCCAATCACAGCCCACTGGTTAGTTCCACCCACGCTCATGGACACAGGAGCGTGGTGCAGACCCAAGTGAAATGTTCAAAGTATTCTGAAGAAGAAAAACATATTTCACTTTCATTTTAACTTCCTTCCATGATTTCCACCCTGGACCTCATTAGGCAGCAGGTTGGAGGAGTGTATTCCTTCTGATCCATCAGTAACAGCTCATATGAATAGAACCTCCCCCTCCCCTTCACTGTCCTTGGTCTTTGGGGGGCTAAGGATGGAGGTGACATAAAATATGGCCTGTGAAGCCCTTGGAGACGCTAACTGTGATTAAGGGCGATACAAATAAAATGGACTTGACTTAATCATCATAAAGTATTATGGCAGAGGGATTTTGGTTGGTAAATCGCTGATCAAGTTTGACATTGGTTGACATTCAAAGGATTCCGCCTGTGTTGTTAGACGTTTTTCACAAACTTATCAAAAATATCCCAACAACCCGAATGTTGTGCTTCTGTCCAGCCGTGACGTTGTTTTATCCGATAGACGTTTTCCAGACCAAGAAATCCACCGGCCCCCGAGCCAATAATTGGGATGTTTAGTGTGGTTCCAAGTGGGCTGAAACTGTCCTTTGGCTTGGTCTGAGGCTGCAGTATTTCTGTCACGCTCCGACAAACACCTCATCCTTCTCAGGACAGAGTCCGTTCCACCAGCATCTCGTCCGCAGTGGGTGGGAGGGATTCATTAAAAACGTATAAAAGCTGGAATACACTCAGAGATCTCTTGATTCGTTTTAAAAGCTGCCATCCGTTCTCGGGACTATTTAGATCCCAGCATATCCTGTGCTTAAAGTGAGATGATATCTCAGTAAGCCCACCACCAGGTGCTATTCTGGAGCGTTGTCTGAGTGACTCAGAGATGCACTGGTTTTGTACATCTCTCAGCACACCATGGTGTGTTTTTAGGACAGTGCTGGACATCAGACATCATGTTGGGAGATTTTATTGCACACAAAAAATTGCATTAAATGCATAAAAAAATGATGCATCAACAAGTACGTTAAAAGCGTTTAAAAATGTTGGATCAAAGAGCTCACTGCTAGCTTTCCACCTGAACATGAACCCTCCTCCTCCTAAAGGACTTGGGATGGAATACTTTGTGTTTCAGGTTCCCCTGTTCTCTGGCAGAGACGTGATCTTCACACATTCTGTGATATTAAGATACGATTGATTTCTGTAATCGACGATGCCCTTAATTGGTTAACTTTTAGTGTATCTGTAGAGCAGCTTCTCCACGGATTGGTGGAGAGGCTCTTCAACCATGCGGTTAATTGGCTTGGTAAGTTTGACCTCATTCAGAGGCCCAAGACCAAGCAGATGGTTGCCATTGGGTGGCTGCTGTATGGTTAAATCTTTGCAGCTATATCAAAATATTTCTTTGCAGTGTTCGATACATCTGCTAGTAGGACCCCAAAGCAGAAAACAAAAGCATGTTCTTATACATTGTTTGTAGACTTCTGTTGTATGTGTGCCATGAGGTCTCTCTGAAGCTGTTGTTGTGTGTTGAGGTGTGTAATCTGAGGTGGTTTTATGGAGAATATATATGGAAAATACAGTCTAATATTCTTCTTTCTTTCGTTGCCTTTATTCACACTTTTGTTTGTTTTGTTTAATAGTGATTGTGTTTTACTTGTATACCTTTTGTGGAAATGTGTAAACACTTGCTTCAAAAGAATTCCACAACCATTTAGAAATGTGTGCCAAGATGCTAAACACAAGGAGAGGAGTGTGAAGTGTTCCTGGTTCTCTGTGGAGGTCCACAGCCCTCCCCCTCTTCCTCCACTGAGCCTGTGTTTAAGACATGTACCTTGTGTAGGAGCTGTGTTTGCTATTAACACATGTTATATACAACAACCTGGCCTCTAGGTGGAGTGTAGCCTGCGACCAGCAGGGGGTCCACTACAGAGTGATGGAGACAACATCATGATGTACTATTTAAATGAACACATGTAGAAATCTGACCTTGATGTCATTTGAACACACAACCTTCTGATCTGGAGTCTGACATGCTACTGTTGTGCCACAAGATCTGCCAAATACTTAGTCTTAATGTCAAATGGCCTGCAGCTATGATGATGAGCCAGGGATGTATTAAAACAGACTTGGCTTGGCCAAGGTCATGATGTCCTGTTTAAAGGAATGAATGAAGTTGAGGGTGATCTGTGTACCATGAAGGACTCTGCATGGAACAGTATTTAAGCGACCTTGTGTCCTAAGCCTCTTTGGAATGCGCTCCATGTCCTTTAAGCCACTCAGGATTATTAAAGGCTCATTGAAGTTTTGGACCCAATTTAGGAATTACCTTTTATTCAAACAGGCGCTATATATGCAATATGCAAATGACCTGAAGTATTCTGCAAGAAGAAAAATATATTTCACTTTCATTTGAACTTCCTTCCATGATTTCCATCCTGCACGTCATCAGGCAGCAGGTTGGAGCAGTGTATTCCTTCTGATCCATCAGAAACAGTTCATATGAATAGAATTGATGACAAATGATTTGCAAGAAACCTCCCCCTCCTCTTAATCATCAATGGATACAATTAATTAATGAATGTACCGCGTATCAAGTACATTCAGAAGGTTTAAAAAGGTTGGATCAAAGAGCTCACTGCTAGTCATACTTGTAGGTTGGGCTTCAACACCCAACTCTAGGCTTTCCACCTGAACATGAACCCTCCTCCTCCAGGACAAGGCCCAGCCTGAGACCCAGGCTCGCTCCTTTGGGAGTCTGGCCTTCGAAGCCTACCTGGCGGTGGACGACCCCTCGGCGCTGGCTCTGGTCCGACAACCAGGATCAGACGGCTTCAGGATGGACTCCTCTGCTCTCTTTCAGGTCAGTTACCACCACTCTCCACCGCCACTAAACTAATAATAATAATCAAAATAATATTACATTGCATTTATATTGTGCTTTTCTACGGACCCAAAGACACTTAGAGGAAGTAAAAGTCTCCTCTCTCACCGTCCCAGGTGGCAGCAGGGAGGGAGTGGTTCATCCACACCATCTACACCGTCCGCTCCCGAGAGAACGCCAACCGCGGCATCGGAAAGCGGAGCGTGGAGTACCACTCGGTGAGTCGCCACGGCAACCACCAGTCTCGCTCCCGGAGGTCGGCCACCGAGCTCCCGGACCTGGCGGAGGAGATCGGCATGGAGAACGACCGGGGAACCAACATCCTGCACATTGCGCTGGACCGCGCCGCCAGCCAGCGAGGGACCAGCCCCGAGCAGGGCAGCGTTACCAAGGGGGTCCCACGGGAGCTGAACCAGAGAGAGGAGGGCGACGAGCGGCTGGTGCTCATCATCGGTGTGTTCGTGGGGCTGCTCCTCACCGCGCTCGTCGCCGTGGTGATCGCCCTGCTGGTACGTTCCAGGAAAGACAAACCAGCACCACCCCCGGTGTCGGCCAGCACCGAGCCCATGGTGGCCTGTGGTGGTGGCGACAGCTCAGAGGTCTGAAGAGCAGAGTGTGGGGCGAACAGCAAACGTTTTTGAGTTACTGTTTTAAAGTTTTGCAAGTGCCTCATATTGGGTGGCGTTGAGGGGAGGGGCGACCGGAAGCAGGAACAAACTGGGGTTTTATTTCCCGGTGGTGTTTGATATTTCTACTTGAAACGACGCTTCCCTTCCAGGAGAACCGACAAGAGAATCCGTTGACAGGCTCCAGCTCTCCGTGCTCATGATTCTGTTCTGCTTTCGATGCCATTTTGATCCAAAAATGTATGTTGTGTCTAAGGTGCTACAGAAAGCCTTCATGGTTTCTGCCCTTTTAGTTTTGTTGTTTTAGGGTTTTTTTTATCTGAGACGTGGAACAAGTATTTTGCAAATGCTAAGTCAACTGAAACTGCTGTGTGTTTATGTCACTGAGTCTGTATTGTTTAGCTTGTAATGTTTCAAAAATACTGCTTTCCTGCACATGATTACTGAATGATTTCATGATTTCATACGTGCCTAAACAAATCATTTGTTATTGATTTCACAGTTCCTTTGTCTGTCACCACTTTGTCGGAAAAAGACAATTTTTACTTTATGTCTCCAAGCGTTTATTTTGCATGCGTTTATTTGAGTATTCTACTATGTGATGTACTATAAAAAGGTATTACACATCTCATCCATATGTGACAAATCTACTGTAGTGTGTTAAATCTACTGTAAACCCAACTCTTCAATGTGGGGTTTGTTTGCAGTTAATTGCCATGATAAACAGTGTTCATCAGTAGGTAAACATCATGTTGTTTTAGCCAAGCTGGTTCCAAATGAGAAATCGAAACGTTGTCGAATCCATAGAGAGAAACGACAGGACTTTCAAGACAGCTGGTCTGCAGTGTACTATAGTGGCTGTTCTGCTCAATATCGTTACCATAATCATTATTAGCATTATTATATGAGAGAGAGAAGTTCTGAAGAAAGAGTTATCGATCCTTCTTACAATAGGGCTATGAGTTGGTTGGTAGTAATTCCTCTTGATTGGTTTTTTAATTATTTATTTTTTTATATAGACAGAGCGGGCTAAGTCCCTTCTCCACCTCTTTGGTTATGAACTTCTGGACAAAGTTCTAGATATCCACTTATAAATATACATCTGGAGGTGTGCTGGCGATGGGCCCTGATGACCGCAGGCTTCACTTCATTCATTGCAGAAAAGGAAACATTGCGAGTTTCCATGGATTACCTCATACCGTGCCGTCCGGTTCCTCACAACGTCACCTTGATTTTAATTTTGTTCTCCAGAGAGAAACCTTTCTATGCAACCTATGATCCCATGGTGTTCCCTTCCATCGCCGTCCACACGATCTACTGCGTCCACCTGAGGACACTGTACTGACCTGCTGTCATCATGCTCACCGCAGCCAAGAGGCCAGCTTCGGCCTCCAGGCTCATGTATGTTTGTACTGTATATACACACACATGTAAGACCTATGAATATACACCGTTTGGATGTTTTGGGAATGGTTCTGTTTCAATAACAACTATGTGCTGTAAGTATTTGTAAGATGGACCACAAGCACAAGGTGGTCTGCAAATAAAGAAAATCACAGAATAAACTAGAGAACGCAATTTCTGAAGACATTGCAGTGTGAGTGCTGGATGCTCAAGCCAGCAATACTAATTGCTGGCTTGAATTTTTAAGAAGGTGGTGAAATAGTAGGAATAGTTGGAAAAGTGGGAATAAGTTTAATTAGTATGAATGGGTTTAATTAGTATGAATAACCTGTTTGCTTTTACAGTCACTAAATGTCACTGTAATTGTATATTATAGTACCATCACTGATTGTGATGATTGAATTATCATTATTATTTCATATTTTATAAACTGTATAAATGTAGTTTTTCCCTTATATCCTACAGAAGTACTGCTATTCAATCCACACAGACCCAATTATTGCAAAATATCAAATTGTTGATTTAAAACATTGCATTGCTTAAAGACAGAAATCTGTAGACACTTGTTTGTAGAACAAAGTATCTTGACTGTATATGGAATTTCCAAAGAGCTTAGAAGATACTCAGATTTAGCAACACTTGAACATCATAGTCTTTGTTACATTTTAGAACAATTACATTTCCTACATTAGATAAAAACACATTTCACTGTCACAGAAATCGGTATTGAGTGCATAGTACATTAACAGTTAACCAAGACCAAGTTACATTAGAAATAGCACAATAACTTCACAAAGTCCAATCTTTTTGGTATAAAAGAAGAAAAGAGAAGAAAGAAAACATGATCTTCATGCCAGGGTCCCGGAGGTCCTTCGTTCATCACATTGACCAGCTTGACGCTGCTGACCTCCCCCATGTCATTGGGTGGATGATGAGGACATCCAGGGCTGCTCTTCCTCTCAGGGAGTGGGGGGAGAAGGGGAGAAGGCCTTTCCACCTCAGTTCCCCCCAGCCAAACCAACAGACGTGGACGTCCGGCACACTGAGGTTGCTTCCCAAGGTCTCTGCAGCTCTCTGGGCACCATGGCGTACATAGCTGTCACCAATGATCCACACTGCAACTAAGGGAGGAAAATAAATGAGTGTAATAAACGCTTCAGGTAAAGAAAAATAACTATAAAGGGTGACTTTTTTTATGTTGA
>OMNS01078196.1:0-11112 GCA_900303225.1 Laemonema laureysi
AGCTCTTCAAAATAAATGCTGTTTGTTTATCTTGTTATTATCAAAGACACAGGTGCAGTGAGTGTCAACTGCGTTTGTTTGTTTGTGTGTGTGTGTGTGTGTGTGTTTGTGTGTAAATAAAAAATAAATGCTGTTTGTTTATTACATGAAATATAATCTGCCCCCTGTATTTTTATTTCAGATCTGATGACCTGAGCTGGTTGAAACTGTAGTGTGTGATACTGGAACAAGGATGTACCTAAAGCATTCCATTAACTTTATCAGGGATGTCTCAACTGCTATTATGAATATAATCGTTTTAATGAATTATAATTTAATTAATGTCCTCTTCAATTATGTTTGCCCCTCTTGTGCAGTGAGGCATGGCTGTCAGGCTGCATATCAATTGAACTCTGATAGTGGCCACCAACTAGTTTGAATCGCGAGGCAACTTTAACCGGATTGAGTAACTTGTTTAAGGTTCGTTTAATACTACTTAATACTACTCGTTTACTACTACTTCTGAATAGAATTAATAAAGTACATCTCATCTCATCTCATCTCAAATGACATGTCACAATTTGTTAGCTGACACGAGGCAAGGGTTGAAATAACTAAAGGAAATGTTTAAGAAATAATCATTTTAACAAAAACTTGAAGACCAGGAGACACCAGCAAGATTAACATACCAACTGATAAACACAGGTGAAGTAAGGGGCTAATCATTGGAAACATAGGGGACAAAAATGGACAGTGCCAACTTTTTACAATCTATCTATATAAAGTATATTTTAACTATACCATATTTACAAATGGAGTTGGGTTATTTTGCAGGTTGTGACTGTGGCTATATTGACATCTAATATTGTTTGTAAACCATCTGCCTTGAATTCCTTGAGTCCCTTCTTGAGGGACAAATCTAATATTTTGATTAATTGATATTTAGTATGACATATTTGTAATTATGGAAAGGTATATGTATATGTAATTATTTATATTTTTGTCTTCAGGTATCAGGTATGCTATTGAATAAAGAGTAAAGCCTTGTTGCAATATAATTAGATTCTGATAGATTTTAGGGTTAGGGTTACTCTAAATGAATTATTTGGAAAAAATAAACAAATGCATAATAAAAGTCTTTACCGCCTTATCTCAAACATTAAACGTGGTCTGATTTAATGTTCAATTTTTATTCATTGAAGATATTTTACTGTTTGTTTCTTGTTTTTCTTGAAACTGAATGTCATACTATCCAGAGTCAAATTCCTTGTTTGTATTCGCAAACCTGGTCAATAAAGCTGATTCTGATTCTGATTCTGAATTAACAGTACTTATTCATAATACGAATTGGATTGACGTTGTTTGTTTAAATGCCAATATTATAAACTTTTGATTTCCACTTCATTTTTATACTTTCTACTTATATATTTTCGAAAATATGGGCATCGTGTGCCTTTATTGCATGTGATTGTGGATCGTATTTATTTATTGCGCACAAAAAAGTTGCTATTATGAACTCTGAACCCTTGTTTCCGGGTTATTCATCCGGGCATTTGCGACGTAGCGCTCGTCCCGCGTATGCGTATCTTTCTACGTAGCCTGATTGATCAGAGGAGCAAGAAATGCTTAGTACGGCGTAGTTATTGTACGTGAGTTCAGGTTCCGGACGATAGCGTACATCGTGTGGCGGTGTCGTTCACCGTGCGTGCTGCTGTTAGGAAACACAATCACCGGAGAAGTCTACTCAATTGTGCAAAAGAAATGTACTAGTGTGCGAGGTCCAGTGAAGTCTTCGAGGTTGAACGTTTGACTTTGAAGGTGAAGTAACACCGGAGTTATTCTAACGTTTCAGAATTTTTTGGTATCGCTATTCAGTTATTGTATGGCCGAATGGCTATGCTAACGTTAGCATTTAGCTAAGTAGCTTATTTTACGTCTGCAACCTAAAAAAGTTAGCCTGTTTCCAATCCGTTAGTTGGCTACGATGGTGGAATTTGAACAGCTCATTGAATAAAGTATTGATCACCAACGCCAAATATTTAATGGTCTAATTTGCGAGTCACCTTTGGGCTAGTTTGTTACTATGCGTGCTTCTTTCACTGAATGGGTTGCTAGCTAACTTGCTACAGTAGTCCATTATTGTGCGCGTGTTTGAGTCGAAGGCCACCGGTAGTAGATCTATCATTACTCACAAACTTGGTTAAACGACTTTCACTCAAAAGATAAAAAAGCATTTAATATTTTCGTATGTATTAGCCCTCTCGTATGATGTTATTGGTGTTTAGGTGTTCAATTGTGTAAACGGTATATTAACATACTATGGTGTTGTTGTTTTTGAACATTTTGTACAGGGGCCATGGCAGCGGCTTTTCCCTACAGAGGGGTCCCCGGAGGGATGCCGCCAGGCATACCCCCGCCAGCCTCCATCCCAGACTTCATGTCCGAGGAAAAACTGCAAGAAAAAGGTTTTTGTTTTTTTTAAATCTTTTTTTTCTTCATGTAGATCGCATGCAATCTAGTCACTGAGCATGTAAGTCGAACAAATGTTTCCATACATGACCTATTTGTCATGCACCAAAATTATTCCACAGCACGGAAATGGCAGCAGTTGCAGGCCAAGCGGTACTCCGAGAAGAGAAAGTTTGGCTTTGTGGATGCGCAGAAGGAGGACATGCCACCCGAGCATGTCCGCAAGATCATCAGGGACCATGGAGACATGACCAACAGGAAGTTCCGCCACGACAAGAGGGTCTACCTTGGGTATGAAAAGTTGCCTGAATCAGATCTTATTTCAGTAAAGAAACAAAAATGCCTATTTTCAGAGGGACCTTTTTTTATATATATACATGACTGCTTTCTTATTACTTCTGCAACACCCACCTTTCCTGTCTGGAATTAATTGAGGTTACCTTTTTGCATTTGTGTTGTGCAGGGCGTTGAAGTACATGCCCCATGCTGTGCTGAAGCTACTGGAGAACATGCCCATGCCCTGGGAACAGATTCGAGATGTGCCCGTGCTGTACCACATCACAGGAGCCATCTCCTTTGTCAATGAAATCCCCTGGGTCATAGAGCCGGTCTACATTGCGCAATGGGGGTAAGAGCCACCTCCGTCCTCGAACACCCTTCATTTTTAATTGTTTTCTAAACCTACAGTTTGTAATGGGCAGTTTTTAGGGCAGTGTAGCCCCCTGTATCTGCTTTGTGGTCTCATCTGCTCATTTATGTTTGTCCACCCGCCAGTGCCATGTGGATCATGATGCGTCGCGAGAAGCGCGACCGTCGCCACTTCAAGCGCATGCGCTTCCCGCCCTTTGACGACGAGGAGCCGCCGCTGGACTACGCCGACAACATCCTGGACGTGGAGCCGCTGGAGGCCATCCAGATGGAGCTGGACCCGGACGAGGACTCCTCCGTCGTGGACTGGTTCTACGAACACCAGCCCCTCAAGGACACCACAAAGTGAGTCTCGCCTCGTGCTCTGATAATCTAATTTCTCAGTTTGCTTTTGAAATGGAGATTGACTTCTTTCTACATTTGATAAAAAATTAATTAATGATTTACTGTATGCATACTTATAGATAAATTTCCCGCTTGTTTGGTAATTGTAGCTATGTCTCTATGTGTGTTCAGGTTTGTGAATGGCACAACGTACCGTCGCTGGCAGTTCACCCTCCCCATGATGTCCACCCTCTACCGACTGGCCAACCAGCTGCTCACAGACCTGGTGGATTACAACTACTTCTATCTGTTTGACCTCAAGGCCTTCTTCACTTCCAAGGCCCTGAACATGGCCATTCCTGGAGGGCCCAAGTTTGAGCCCCTGGTCAGAGACATTAACCTCCAGTAAGTACATATTGCTACGAATAAGCAATACTTAGATAAATATTTGTAACTTATCTATTTTTAATAATCTTTTTGTTTAGTGCTGTTTTACTTTGTTTTTACGTGTTTCTGGTTCATGCATAGAAACTAAACTGTTGTTTGCCCAACAGGGATGAAGACTGGAATGAGTTCAATGACATCAACAAGATCATCATCAGACAGCCAATCAGGACGGAGTACAAAATCGCATTCCCCTACCTGTACAACAACCTCCCACATCACGTCCACCTCACCTGGTAAGCAGAAGCATTCACTCTCAAATTAGCTTGTGGTTCCAACAGTAAACCCTTCACCCTAACCCATGTACATGGGAGAGAAATGATCTAGAGCCACTTTTGTGAATGATAATAATCACGCTTGACTAATTGTAGTGTGGCTTTATTATAACTTAAAGAGAACATTTAAAAATCGTCTAATGAAACTAATATTACGCAATAACTCTTTGGGGTGAAACATTGTTTACCAGAATAACCAGAGCTGTTGGCTCTCCTCACTTCAGGTACCACACTCCCAATGTGGTGTTCATCAAGACGGAGGACCCAGATCTGCCAGCCTTCTACTTTGATCCCCTGATCAACCCCATCTCCCACAGGCACTCTGTCAAGGTAGGCCCTCCTGTGCTGCTGAAGTGATGTGGTTGGACGTCACACCAACGTAAACCCCTCTTCCAAAGGCGCACTTGCATTGGTCCGCTTGCCCGTGCGTAAGAACTAGAGGAACATCAACATGAATGGTTTCCTTAATTTAATCACCGGCTGCATTCCGATTGGTTACCTAAACGTTCAGACATGAGTTTAAATGATCTGTCGGTGAAGTTTGTAACGGGGCGGCGTAAGCCTCCCGGCTGTCCTTCATGCCACCATGTCTGTGTCCCCCCCCAGAGTCAAGAGCCGCTGCCCGACGACGACGAGGAGTTTGAGCTGCCCGAGTACGTGGAGCCCTTCCTCAAGGACACTCCCCTGTACACCGACCACACGGCCAACGGCATCGCTCTGCTCTGGGCGCCGCGGCCATTCAACCTGCGCTCCGGACGGACCAGGCGTGCCATCGACATTCCTCTCATCAAGAACTGGTGAGGGAACGACGCCTAGTGCACAAAATGCCCATGTGGCATGTTCTCCAAAAGCAACGTCCCGAGACACCTGTGATCCCCATATGGACATGGGCTGTGTTGTGTGTGTGGTTTTAAGTTACCCTTTTTTGTCCTCACCTCACAGGTATCGTGAGCACTGCCCAGCCGGCCAGCCCGTCAAAGTGCGCGTGTCCTACCAGAAACTGCTCAAGTATTACGTGCTCAACGCCCTCAAACACAGACCACCCAAGGCCCAGAAGAAGAGGTGAGCCTCTGAACACCCTGTAGACTTTCTACATCTGTGTTTTTATCACATTTCTAACCGGTGTGTATTGTGTCCCCCCCCCCAGGTACCTGTTCCGTTCTTTCAAGGCCACCAAGTTCTTCCAGTCCACCAAGCTGGACTGGGTGGAGGTGGGCCTGCAGGTCTGCAGACAGGGCTACAACATGCTCAATCTGCTGATCCACCGCAAGAACCTCAACTACCTGCATCTGGACTACAACTTCAACCTGAAGCCAGTCAAGACGCTCACCACAAAGGTATGGCTTTCGGACATCATGTCACATAGGAAGCCCTCTTGCAAAGGCGCACTGGCATTGGTCTGCTTGCCCGTGCGTAAGAAAGAGAGGAAAATCTAAATGAATGGTTATTTTATTGACTCGCTGGCTACGATCCGGTTGGTTTCCTAAACATTCAGACATGCGCTCAAAGTAGCATTCATTAAATCTGTGTTTTTGCAGTAGTTTAAATGCCACAGTCAATGCATCCTACTTCTTGTTGTTCCCAACCTCTCCCATTGTGTATTGGGATAAAACCATTGGCTCTTCTACTGATACAATTAGTATTATAGCATAGTGCTGCCATGAGATATTTGTTTTCTCTTTCAAACCGTGTTTTGTATGGTCTTCATCACTGTATAATAACATGGCACCAGGAGAATCACCCGGGCGACAATCACATTTGTTTCCTTCTTCTTCTCTTCCTACAGGAGCGTAAGAAGTCCAGGTTCGGTAACGCTTTCCATCTGTGCAGAGAGGTGCTGCGTCTGAGCAAGCTGGTGGTCGACAGCCATGTTCAGTACAGACTGGGAAACGTTGACTCGTTCCAGGTCAGTAACGAGGCTTATTATTACACGATAGGACTCGTCCCGAGCAAACTGATGCTCAGTCCTGAGTAATTACACGTAAAAAAAAACAAAAAAACAACAATGGATATTTAATCAGATCTGTAAATGTTCTGTGTTTGTTTTGATAATGGAAATAACTTCTCGAAGGAATAATTGTCTTGACATAAATCACGATGTACAATTAATTTGCAGAGATTTAGATTCAAAATATGAAATGGTCAAACTGGATTGATGGTTCATTTTGAACAGTTTGCCAGTCTGTTATCCTGTAAGAATGCTGCTGTTGGACACACAAACCCCTCTTACAAAGGCGCACTTGCATTGGTCTGCTTGCCTGTGCGTAAGAACTAGAGGAAAATTAAAATTAATGTTTATTTTGTTTAATCGCTGGCTACGTTCCGGTCGGTTACCTAAACATTCAGACATGAGCAAATCAAATTCCCCTCCCATCATTATATATATATATTCATGAAGCAACCATTGAGGTTTCACATTTCACATTTCTTGCATTACAAAATGAAGTATCTTGCAGGGTCTACTCTCTCATGTATTTGAAGGCTGTGTTGATGTACTTGCCTGTCCTAAGGCTGTCTAACAGCAGCGCCGTGTTTCTCTGTAGTTGTCCGACGGTCTGCAGTACATCTTTGCCCACGTGGGCCAGCTGACGGGAATGTACCGCTACAAGTACAAGCTGATGAGACAGATCCGCATGTGCAAGGACCTCAAGCATCTCATCTACTACCGCTTCAACACCGTAAGCACTCCCAATAGAATAATGCACTTTCCACCTCACAGGCTACTAAACAACTTCATGCTCTGATATTGTCTGAAGGATTCAATGTTCCTCCCCCTCTCCCCCAGGGTCCAGTCGGTAAAGGTCCAGGCTGTGGCTTCTGGGCCCCTGGCTGGAGAGTGTGGCTGTTCTTCATGAGGGGCATCACACCTCTGCTGGAGAGGTGGCTGGGCAACCTGCTGGCCAGGCAGTTTGAAGGTATGCAAACATGCTTTGAATTCACACCTACATATGGAAAATGTATTTGCCATTATAATCATAGGGGATATTGCATAATGATATTTAAGAAAAGTTTTTCATGCCATTTGTACAATTGCATGATATTATACATGTATATTACATTGACAGTACAACGTACTCATGGGGAATACTTTGTCATTACTAGCTGCACCGTTTCCCCCGTCCTCTCCTCACAGGACGTCACTCCAAGGGCGTGGCCAAGACGGTGACCAAGCAGCGCGTGGAGTCCCACTTTGACCTGGAGCTGCGTGCGGCCGTCATGCACGACATCCTGGACATGATGCCCGAGGGCATCAAGCAGAACAAGGCCAGGACCATCCTGCAGCACCTCAGCGAGTCCTGGAGGTGCTGGAAGGCCAACATCCCATGGAAGGTTGGTCCTGCCCCACGATATATTATCACAATACTTAAGTCACGATACGATATTATTGCGATTTTTAAACATTTTTGCCATATGCTGAACATTGCTATAACATATATTGCGATTTTAGTACCTTTTTTTTTTTTCAACTGCAAATTATGTCCCCAAAAGAAAACTTTGTCGACATCTGTTTTATCTAATAAGATAGTTTTCAGTCTGTTCAGCTCACTTAAATAATTTTTATTGCCGCCAATGGGATTGTCAAGCAGACAGACTGATCAACCAAAAAAACTCTACTGGACTGAAAAGCAATTGATTTTAAAATAAGATTGATATGAAAACTAATGTATTCTTGTTTCAAATCTTCCTAGGTGCCAGGCCTGCCCACGCCCATCGAGAACATGATCCTCCGCTACGTCAAGGCCAAGGCTGACTGGTGGACCAACACGGCCCACTACAACCGCGAGAGAATCCGTCGCGGGGCCACTGTGGACAAGACGGTGTGCAAGAAGAACCTGGGAAGGCTGACCCGTCTCTACCTCAAGGCCGAGCAGGAGAGGCAGCACAACTACCTGAAGGTAATGCGACATTAAATGTATTTAAAGCTGTACTGCGGTCTAGGTTCCTTTTTTGTAAAATCTCAGATCCAGATATTTCGCTATGCTATAGGCTACGAGTTGCGCAATCTTTTCCTGTTTTGTTACGGATATATTCTTCTGATGGTAAACTCATTGGCAAGTGTCAGTGTTAAATGCATGGAGAAACCGTTATTTTCGCCCTTTTTACTGTACCCTTTTGTAGTTTATGGGTTTATATTTTGACAAATGGATCATATTAGAAATACTAGAAATATCTAAATCGTACTTTTAATCACACAGTTACTTAGCTGTAGCTAATGTGTGTTGGGATCCGAGCTGATTTGCGTTTGGATCAGAGCCGTGGTCAACACTCGTGTGAATATGATCTTTGTAGATTGGCCCATGGTAACCCTGTGCTTCTGTTCTCAGGACGGTCCCTACATCACAGCAGAAGAGGCGGTGGCCATCTACACCACCACGGTGCACTGGCTGGAGAGCCGGCGCTTCTCCCCCATCCCCTTCCCCCCGCTGTCGTACAAACACGACACCAAGCTGCTCATCCTGGCCCTGGAGAGGCTCAAGGAGGCCTACAGGTAACACCCCTTCTGATTTAAATCACTGCTTCTTTAAGGTAATCATCATTGTAGTAATACTAGTAGTAATAATGATAATACTAATAATCCTGTTTACATAGCTGGGCTGTCAATCAAAATTTCTGATGTTTGTTATGTTTTGTGCACAGTGTGAAGTCTCGTCTGAACCAGTCCCAGAGGGAGGAGCTGGGTCTGATTGAGCAGGCCTACGACAACCCTCACGAAGCCCTGTCCAGGATCAAGCGTCACCTGCTCACCCAGAGAGCCTTCAAGGAGGTTAGGACCATGAACTTTGGTTAGGTTTCACAATAAAGACAATTTAAATATTGTGGACCCCAGGCCTATTTCAGTTGCATTGTTTGAGTCAAAACGCCAGGCCTGCTGAACTGCTGAGACATGTCACATTCATCTCATCCAGCCGCCTGCCTCTCCCTCTCCCAGGTGGGCATCGAGTTCATGGACCTGTACAGCCACCTGGTGCCCGTGTACGACGTGGAGCCCCTGGAGAAGATCACAGACGCCTACCTGGACCAGTACCTGTGGTACGAGGCGGACAAGAGACGGCTGTTCCCGCCCTGGATCAAGCCGGCAGACACAGAGCCCCCACCCCTGCTGGTGTACAAGTGGTGCCAAGGTAAAGTCCAAAAGTGGTTTTGTTGTCAAAGTGTGCAGTAAATCGCACACAAAAACGCTCACATAATAATAACACACGCATAGAAAGACGCATGAAACATGTTTCCTGTTTCAGAACGTAGTTTTGAAACATGCGTCAGAATGCGTCTCCTGATGCTAAAAGACACTCCTGTCTTGGTCGGCTATACCTTGGAAAATTGATTATTTATCTCAGCCCTTTTTTAGTCAAAACGTCTTCAACACAATGACTCAAAACAAGAGTGATTTAGTTAATGGTATAGTCATAGTCAACCAGGGTTTACAGCGGGCTCCTCCGCCCTCTCCCAGGTATCAACAACCTGCAGGACGTGTGGGAGACGACCGAGGGCGAGTGCAACGTGATGCTGGAGTCTCGCTACGAGAAGATGTACGAGAAGATCGATTTGACGCTGCTCAACAGGCTGCTGCGTCTCATCGTGGACCACAACATAGCCGACTACATGACGGCCAAGAACAACGTGGTCATCAACTACAAGGTTGGTGGTCCTCGCGCTACAGCGGCTGGACTACAAGCCAATGCCTTTCAGTCGCACCCGTTTCATGAAACTTGTGTTGTCTTTTGTTCAAAGTGTTATTCTTGACTTCAGGAGCTGCTTGTATTGCATCGCACAACCAAATGTTGAGGCTAAACTTGAGTATGTTCAGGGTGTCACTTACACACTAAATAAGATTTTCCCATTTCCAGCTTGTGTAAAATGTGTTGTTGTTTTGTCCTCCTCCAGGACATGAACCACACCAACTCCTACGGCATCATCCGAGGCCTGCAGTTTGCCTCGTTCATCGTGCAGTACTACGGCCTGGTGATGGACCTGCTGGTGCTGGGCCTGCACCGCGCCAGCGAGATGGCCGGCCCGCCCCAGATGCCCAACGACTTCCTCAGCTTCCAGGACACGACCACAGAGAGCGCCCATCCCATCCGCCTCTACTGCCGCTACATCGACCGGATACACATCTTCTTCAGGTGAGGCGGGGCGGGGGGCTGCTGGGAACGTCCGCTTCATGTGTGGTCCGATTTCACCTTCCTCTTTTTAAACCAACCAAGTATTTTATTGATGGTCTTGCCTATAAGAGAAGATGAACTACTGAAGCACTCTGAATATAATAATTATTAATCTGATTGTGGTTGAGCATATACGCCATAAAAATGATTTAACTTTCTGTACTTGAAGGGCAGGCATTGTAGGATATGGCTTTAACAGAGGCCCAACGTTTGCCCCGATGTGGTTTTTAATTGACATCCACTTTGTGCGTGCAGGTTTACAGCGGACGAGGCCAGAGATCTGATCCAGAGGTACCTGACGGAGCATCCAGACCCCAACAACGAGAACATCGTGGGCTACAACAACAAGAAGTGCTGGCCCCGCGACGCCCGCATGAGACTGATGAAGCACGACGTCAACCTGTGAGTCGAAACTCCCAAGCGGCCATAAGTTGTGTCATAAGTTTCTCTGTTGACGGTGTGCTCAGACAAACTCCTTCGAGAAAATGAGTTGGTTAGGATGGAGTTGGATTCAGATTTGTCATCATTGTCAATATTGGCTATTGACAATGAGTTTATTTGTAGTTTTGTAATATCTTCTCTCCATCTCCTCCATCCCTCTCAGTGGCCGCGCCGTGTTCTGGGACATCAAGAACCGCCTGCCGCGCTCCGTGACCACAGTGCAGTGGGAGAACAGCTTTGTGTCGGTGTACAGCAAGGACAACCCCAACCTGCTCTTCAACATGTGTGGCTTTGAGTGCCGCATCCTGCCCAAGTGCCGCACCAGCTACGAGGAGTTCACACACAAAGACGGAGTCTGGAATCTGCAAAAT
>OMNS01078204.1:0-13867 GCA_900303225.1 Laemonema laureysi
GTGTGTGTGTCTATATGGTGTGTGTGTGTGTGTGTGTGTTCATATGTCATCCGTGTGTGTGTGTGTGTGTGTGTGTGTGTGTGTGTGTGTGTGTGTGTGTTTATGTGTTGTGTGTGTGTGTGTGTGTGTGTGTGTGTGTGTGTGTGTGTATGTTTTGTTTGTGTGTGTGTGTGTGTGTGTGTGTCTGTATGATGGTTAATGTGTGTGTGTGTGTGTGTGTGTGTGTGTGTGTGTGTATGTATGATTGTGTGTGTGTGTGCGTGTGAGTGATGTGTCTGTGTGTGTGTGTGTGTGTGTGTGTGTGTGTACCATATATAGATATTTTGGCCAATGAGAGGCCCTAGATCTTGCAGGGAACAGCCAGATTAAAGTCTTCTATAAGTATAGTGTGGCTAACACTGTTCCACAATCATCTGCATATAACGTCCAGAGACACTGTATCAGTGGTTATCAAACTATTTCTACTAATGAACCCCCATGGAAGAAATGTTTTCAGCCAAGTACCCCTTTCACCAGCGCATGACTTCTCGATCTGAAGTTGGAAAGTTTCTCTTTAACTTTTCTCTTAAAGGCGCAGTGAACCCAAACATGGTAATATGTCTTATAGGATCTCCAGCATAGTGCTCTATGCCATTTTCACTGTTCCTAAAATAAGACCGTCATTTAGAGAAACGTTGTGAAATCCTATGCTTTCACCAGTGTCTACAAACCAGTTTGTGAACGTTGTACTGTCCTCCAAACTCAAGTCGCGCCGGCGTCCGAGAGAGGGTTAAGCTTCTCGGACGCTGAGAGTATGACGTCACAGTGTGTGTGGCGCATGTCATATATAACATCGCTCATCAAGACGCTCATACTCAACGACGGTGTACTAGCTTAAAAAAATAAGTATCACAAAGTTGCCGTGGGTGGCCCAGAGGGGAGACATGTCCTTCCTAAAACTCTCTGCCCAAAAAAAAATCTCACCGTTTTCGAATTCACGCTGGAACAGCGCTTCCACTTAAAAAGAAAACATGGATGACTTATAGGGTGGCCATTTTTTCAAGATTCGGTGGAACCAGGATAAAATCATACAATATTCACTCTACCGCACATATGTTGTGTGTTTGTATGTTACCTTATGATTAGGAAAATGTATTCATGTATATATGCACTTATATATACTAATCAGTATTTTAATTGTTTTCTAAAATCAGCTACACAACTATTTATTTGTGTATTTTATTTCAGTTTGTACAATATTTTAGTTCAGAAAAAAGTGGAAAAACATTTAAAACAATGTACATTGTCATAAATTGTCAGACCAGGTACAGGCTTACCATCGTGGCGCGAACGTTTTGTCTTCCTGCAACGGTTAGCCAGTGTCTCCACCCAAAACAGAAGAAGAACAAAGCCAATGTCGCCTACATTTTCACATATTATTTATTTATTTATTATTTATTTTCATACATTCATACCTTGTTTACGATTGCAGTCCAGGACTCATTGCTTACACCACCAAAGTCCTTTCGCCTCCACAAAGCGATTGTTTTAATAGCTCTTAATAAGCTCCATCTTGGCGCAGAGACACAGCTTGCTATCAAAAATGCAATTCCCCAAGTTTATGAGAACTAATTTGACTTTCTTACTGTTCTGTTTCGATGCCATGGGCGGGTTTCATTGTGGGTCTGTGAACGCCATTCATGTGTCATTAATAGTCAGTTTTTTTGGGTTTAATTATTTTTACTATTAATGTTTTGTTTGGATTCCCAATGTGTGAACAGAGGAGATAACGAGTGTGCAGGATTTGCATGTCACACACTTCTAACATCCAAGGAGAGTTTAGCGTTTAGTGCACGATGTTGCTTTTCAGACTGGCTTTAGTGGTACTTAGTGGTTCCATCAAAGAACAGACAGCCACCACCTTTGCGGTAATATATCGACAGTACATCTAAACAGCCTGCAAATAAATCTCAGCGTGAGGGGTTTGGTAAGAAGTACAAGATTTGAGCTGAGATAATGTGCACAATGTGGACTTTAATTGGGTCTTTTTGCATTCGCCTAAACTATATTACAGAGCTCTTTTTAATCTGTCATGTAGCCTCTAGATATTAATATATTTTTGCGGTGTTCTCTGTGTGCAGTGCCAAAACAGCCACGAGTCACAGCTCACATATTAGCTTTTTCAGCACAAAATTATTTAATTACACTTGTACTTCAACCTGTTGTAGGCTACCCGAGCTATGGGAAGAAAAGGGTAATTTTTAAATATTTTATTCTGGGAAAAACTTCAGCCTACCTCAGGCTTCCTGTGCGTGTGATAATTATAATATGACATTCTGTTTGCATCCCTGTCCCGAGGGCTAGAAATACTCCACTGAAACCCAGGGGAAAGTTGTGCCTTCATTCATGTGTTGTTCTGTGAAAGGTTAAGTCCTCCTATGTCTGTCCCACCACAGTCATACACAGAGGTGACGTTGGCGACCGTTTCAAGAAAGGGATACAAAGGAAAATGAACAAAGACGAGGAAGAAAGACTAGAGCTGGAAAGAAAAAAATGTCAAAAAATATGTCCAAAATAAGTCAAATATCTCTCTCTCACTCTCTCTCTCTCTCTCTCTCTCTCTCTCTCTCTCTCTCTCTCTATATATATATATATATATATATATATATACAGGAAGAAGGTACATCTCAGGCACATATCTGTCAATATCTGGATATAAATGTTTTTTTAAAAAGCATTCATATATACATACATATACCCTATGAATGTTATGTAGAAATGTAGCCTAATCCACTTATTTGACTTAACACAGAAAGCTATGCTGAATCATGAGGAATCAGTTATTTTACCAAGGCGTGCAGTGTTTGCTCATGTTCAGCCTTTGTCTTGACGTGGATGGTTCTTACCGTCAATGCTGTATCGATTGCCAAGTTAACGTTACTGGCTTGGATATTTGTTTTATTTTATCCTATTTAGGAATTAACGTCACACCAGACAAGAAATTAGAAAACCTGCATTTCGATTATCAGTGCGGATGCGTCGTGCATAACGGCTTACATTAAATATTGTAATTCCCCACAGCGTGCATATTTATGGTTGTGACACTGATAGAAGTCCGCGGAAACTTGACTTATGAAACCTGAAACTTATGTGTAACGTTACTGCTACCGACAGTGCTGTGATTATTATCTTGAATGGGACTGTTGAGAAAGAAAGGCTGTTACGGTCGTCAGATGACCGTTTGGTTATTGTATTTTATTGATTTTATTAATTTAAAACGTTAACTAGTATGAGACACCAGCGTGGTTTATTTGGGGTTTTTGGGCATTAGGCTTAGATTTAGTTTATTTGTTTTGCGCATACTTGGCACCACACCGTAACGATAATTGTACCGCGCCACTACATTATGGATGGCTCCTGGTGTTTTAGTTTGCAGGTAAGGTAGCGTAGCCAGTTAGACCGTTTCTTTATTTCGTTAGGGTTAGGGTTAGTTGGTAAGTGGGTTTATTATATTGAGTTCGGAAGCATGTTTTGGGTTTGTTTGTTTTATGAGTTGGCGCCGTCCGCTGCCCTTCCCTTTGTTCACGGTGCTCCTGACTGTCCTTTGTTTTTGTAGGCTGGCATCAAACTATTGTTCACTAAACAATAAATTGCACTATTTTGCCTGTTTACACCGGCCGTGTTGCTTCCCTTTTACTTTACCCCTCGCCGCAAATAGGGTTGTAACACCCCCTCTTGCTATATATTTTGATATACTCATTGTTATTGTCTGTATTATTATTCCTTACTTATATCTTACCCCATTGTATGTTCTCTCCATTCTTTCAAGCGTTCAACACTTTATGTGATTAATGAAAGACCAGTTTGGTTGTTTCTCATCAGTTACTGTGTCCAGATTAGTCTCATCCGACACATTACTGTGTCGTGAATCCATATCTTTCCAGATGAACTACAGAATAGCTACATACATGTCAGTCCCTCTTATCTAGGTCAAAACAGAGAAGCTCACATTGGTTAGTCGGTTTTGATAGTTTTTTCCTTTTAAATACAAATCTGAAAAGCAACAAGGAAGTAGTTATTTTTACAATCCCTTTCTGCAGCCAATTGTACCCCTATTTGACCTATGTCTTTGACCAAGAGAAAGTGTTGGACAGTAGAACACCACACTTCTCTGCCCATAAATGTTTATTTATGTTGAACACACAGTTTTGACAGTTTTGTCTCTCCCCTAGTTAACTGTTGGCGTATAATCATAATAATACCAATATAGATGAGCTAATATAGCTTGGGTGTGTGTATCGCTGTCTGTGGACTGACCGCGTAACAAGTGAAAGGCACAGCCAGCAGTTATAAAGATGACTGATGGCTCTACAGCTTTTGCTAGCACTCCATTTAAGTGTGTGTAAAATTGATTGCCAGAAATAATTTACTTTTGTTAACGGTAAAGCGCCTTTTTTGCACTGAAATAAATCATAATTATTCTACCACAAAGTTTGGTTCCAGAATAAGGGATATGGTTGGGTCGGGTGTGGTAGTGGTGGTGGTGATTGAGTGCCGCTGTGTTACTGTGTATGTTTTCATGGCTATGAGCAACTTTGTTCATACAGTCATTAAATAACTGTATAAACATTAAAATCCTCCCATCCCCAATCCAACAGACTTCAAGGGTTTTGCCAAAAGTGGTGAGGGAACTGTTAGAAGGTCAGCAGACTAATTTCTTCATATACATATCCAGAACTCCATTTAGCCACTATCCTGGACTTCCACACAGAAGGCATGCACTTACTGTGTTGGCTGTAAGGTACACCACTTGTTAGTAATATAAGACAAACTGTTCATTTCAAACCATTTTGTATTGTGTGTCTGCCAAATGTGTCAGTTTGCTAGTGTCCTTCACTTGCACATGCACATAATAACACATCAATACCCACAGTTTTGTTCAGTGAAGTATGATCATTACAGAATTGAATCAACTCACTGCACCTTTAATCAGGGAAAATGCACAGTCATCATTCTATTGTCATGTTGTCCTCACATATAGATTCACATCCAGTCTCTGTCTATAGCTCCCACAGCGTCGGTGAACTACTAGTGCAGCTTGACAGAATTTTGATAGAGTTGAGCAATCTGTACAACTAAACCTGTGATGTGTACAACTAAACCTGTGATCTGTATAACTAAACCTGTGATCTGTACAACTAAACCTGTGATCTGTACAACTAAACCTGTGATCTGTACAACTAAACATGTGATCTGTACAACTAAACCTGTGATCTGTACGGCTAAACCTGTGATCTGTATGGCTAAACCTGTGATCTGTACAGCTAAACCTGAAGGTATGCAGACACCAGGAGGAGTGGAGTCTGCTGTGCTGCTCCACTGACTGATTGAAATAAGCCATTGGAATCATCTGCTGATGAATCTCTTTGACACACAAGATAAGATGTACTTTTAATCCCAAATACAAAACAAACAAATAATACCAACATGACTTCAGTCATACAACAAAGGGTATAATAACCATGAAGTTCAATTCAAATTAAGACATAAAACCTAATGAATTATTTACTTCCAAATGAACCACATATACACATCATAGATCATTCATGTAATACATAACATACATAATAGATCACAGTTTGGTGCATTATACATCCAGTGTATAATTTTGATGCTCAAACACAGCATAATTTTAGTTTTGGCCTCATCCTGCATGGTGGCTCTACTCACCAACATTGTTTCTTCTTCCAACCTCCATCCACATTTGCTACAGTTTGACTGCCAGTGCCTGCGTGATCCTCAAAATATCCCTCACACTTGTGTTTGCATGGCCAGGGTGGCCTTGTGTGCAGCATTGGTCTCATGACTGAAACATCAATGGAGTTGTATTAATGCACCATGACAGTCCACTGTAGTCCTGCTCATCAGTGCTTAGCTTGACGTCCCCTGGCGGCGCCACTAGCTTCCCCTGGAGCTGCCACACATCACAAGCCTCCGACACAATGTTGTTCACATCTCAATAGACCCTTTTCACAGAGGTGTCATCGTGGGATAAACACATGTCACTCATAACACAAATTATGGGTCTGCTACTTCTATGTACCAGGGCACAGGTAGTAGACTAAACTAGTGAAGATAAGTCTACTACTACTAAAAAAATATCCACATAGAAACCCTTGAATATAAAAATGAAAATCTGTTGAGAAATAGAAATGTTAGAGTGCTTTTTATCCAGAAAAAACGCAATTCCAACATCCCACCCTAGAGAAGCTGATTTCAGGAAGGTCAAAGAAACAAACAAGGAAAACAAAAGAAGGGTGTAGGGATTAAGTGCTGTATGCAAGGTGGGATAGGTCGGTAAAGTATTATAGAAAGCTAAATTACTTTGTGAATATCCTTTTCCTACAGTCTGTTCACTCACATTTGGTGTGGTCCTATTATTTCAGTGGTAAGCATGCCGAGGGGCCTGTATTAACAACACAAAAGCAAGCGTAATTTTGCTTTATTGTTTTGACAGTTGCTTTGCTAATAATGAACAACATTCTGCTTTATTACAAAGCTTTAAAGGATAATACGGGTCTGGGTGATCAACCCATCGTAACCGTCTCTCCTGGCTTCACTAACACATCCGTTACCAATGTCATTTGTCAAAATCACTTTGTTGAGCCGATTCTGTCAATGTTGTGTCTGTCTGTCTGGCTTTTAGTGTGAGCTCAGCTGCCACAATGCGTGTTCGTCTTTACCTTTACAAAAGTACTTTACACAATGTCTCACCATGAAGCCCAAAGCTATATTGATTTTTGTAGCAGGGACGTTCATGCTAAATGGTCTTAGGCAGAATCACACAGAGCAGTGTTGTCTGTTTAGCTCTGTCTAAATGTCCCTCAATACCCCCCCCCCATATTTGTTGAAGGGAGTGCTTTATCATGAAAGAATGTTTGAAGGTTACAATTAAAAGGTTGTGTTGATCTACTTTTGTGCTCAGTGTCACACATTTACATTGGCCACGAAGCATTAGTGCCTAAGCCAAGCATGAAAACATAAACATTTACATTTACATTTACTACAAACCCTCAATGTTTATGAACTCTTAATCATGCTACAGCCATTGTTTTACCCCATCTCATACCGTTTCTCCTCCTTCCAAAACCTTTCATGTCTCATTTCAAACTCACAGAGTCGTGTCCATGTGATAGATGTCAAGCAATGGCAGACAATAAAGAACTGTCTGCCTAAAGCATATGGGTGTTGCCATGCATAGAGATCCATTGTTATCGCTAAGAGCCAAGTAGCATCATCGTAGTGCTGGAGGATTGCTATCATACACCATGCAAATCTGTTCACTCAGCTCCCTCTGACAGGCTTTATTTATCACTGCTGCACACCAGCCTAGACAACCACAAGCTCTGGTCCTGTCCAATCGTAGTATTATGCCTGTTTTTATTTCTTTAACTGCGATATTTGTATTTTCTCTTTAGTCTATGTGGAAAGTAAAATGAATGAACCCACAGGTTGGAGTTCATATCCTATTTTGTTATTTAGCATGACAGCTCAGATACATTAAGGAGCAGGTAGGATGTGTAGAGTTACACTGCGGACAATGGGGATCAAACCCTGTACCTTACGGCTCGGAGACAAACACCCATTAGAGTCAACTGTATAAATGTACATTTCCCAAAATCTAAATTATGCAGATAACTAAAATATAGGCTGTAAAAATTCCATTCAATTAATGAAATGTGTCACGCATGTTGCTTCTGTGTGTGCACTTTACATTTTCTGCTAGATTAAACCACTTCATTATTTTTAATTGTATCAACTAATGGAGCTAATTTGTACTGTTATTAGCAGCCTGCAAGGTTGCCCTTTCGTGTGTTAATCAGTTCTTAATTGTTTCGTTTCATAACAATTACCTGAACAAACTCACGAGTAAGCGCTGCTACGTTATCAACTGTAAGCTTTTCATCATTCACAATATTTGATGTGATATATAGCTTTATATATAGCTGAGCTGCATTGAGATATGAAACAGAGTAGACAGCTTCGGCGAACTAGTGCTGTGTTTCTCTTCAAGCCTAAGAAAGTATATTTTAATTCTAGGACTCCATAATGAAAAGAAAAACCTGGTTTTTGCTCAAGAATGTTAATTTACTACTTGGGGTTCTCGTTGAACAGTATCTTTGTCAGTTGACTGCAGGTCATAGATGACAAGAACACAACCTGTTTGAATGGCCAGGGTAGTTAAACAATGATATATTTCACTGCTCAGTAAACTCCCCTCCCTTTCCTTGCCCTTTAGAGGGCTTAGAGGGTATAACGTGAAGCTCTTTGACACTGGAACTGGGATTAAGGGCTAGACTAATAAAATTGACTTGACTAGATTACGAGACATTTTAATGTCCTATACTCATGTGAGAAATGTTTGTGAGTTGAAAGTCTTTGTTGATGCAGATGTTGAAATAATTTAGCTGTGCATGTTTGTGTGCTGACTCCAATCTGCTTGTGTTAAGTGTGCAGTTCGTCCAGTGTGTAGTGTAGTTTGTGTGTCCATGCTCAGAAATCCTGTGTTTGCCTTTGTGGTGAAACAGGAACCCTGTATAACCTCTGACATTGTGTTTGTTTGTTTAAAATCCATCACTGCACAATGGGAATTCTGAATGGGCTTTAATTTTGTGTGAATACCCCTTTAAATGAATCATGATAACATTATTATTTATTATTATTAAACTAGGCAGGGAAATTGATCTCCACTTGGCTTTGGTTTATCTGCAGTCTGGTGTCATAGAGACAGACTAGACCTTGCATGCACCATAGTTTATAAGAGTGTGTGTATTATTGCTCATTTGTTTGTTTCTTTTTAAGTAATGTAGATTTATCATTCATATTGGCAATAGCCATCAACATGGCATCTGCCGCGGGTTCCCTTCGGTACCCCATCCATTCCGCTGGATACACAGTTGACACAGCAATTGGCGCTTACCTGCTGTTCTTTTTTTTCTTCAAACAAGTCAGTGTATTTGCCCAAATTATTTTGTTCTCATAAATTCTTTTTTTGTGGTTTTGGTAGAAGGCCAGAAATGCCAAAACTTTTTATTCCATGAGATCATCATGGATTCATAGTTAACTAAACCACTATACACTGAAATTCGTCATCATATATACAACATGTAAAGTAACATTTGAATACATGGATGTAAGCTTGTTTAAATACAGTATCTGTTTGTAGAGTACGTTACAGTAGTTACAGTATCTAGTGTATGTAGTGCCCATGTAGCGATAATAAAGGCTTGTGTTACTAGTGTTGTAGTACTATGGGCGGGGCCGTGGGTAGTAGTATTACATTTAGAATTGGCGCTATACCTGTGTTACTACGGTATTACTATATATCACATACTACAATGTTATAACCTTTCCTCATTTATGACAGTGCCTCCATTTCAGTATGGATTATGATGAATATTAGAATCAGGTAGAATTAGATATTCATTATTGATAACCTTTTAAACCTATAAGAAATCCAAATCTAATTTATGAAGACAAACACATTCTTTAACAGTATAAGGTAGTAAAGTTTAGTTTTCAAAAGTAAAATAAGTGTTCTCTTTTCTTTGTACAATAATAAAGGTTACAGAAAATTAAAAAAATATATACAATTATTACCGTTTAGATTACAATGTTCAAACGTATTTTCAATCTTAAATAAGATCACTTGAAAAACATTAGAAAAAGAATAAGCCAAAATATATTCAGTGGGCCCACACTATAATTCACAACCAATGTGAAAAAGAATAACCCAAAAACGTTGCAGGCCTGAGATGTTACTTGGGTGCGTGGTGTCCTAAAAATTGAAATGGCCACTTCACTCTGTTAGAGCAACCAAATAAACATGCACGTGCGAGGTTAAACAGTTTGTACTCACAGGGGAATGGAGGGAATGATGAAAAGGGAATGATGTAGGGATACAAACCTTTACTTGACAATGACTTTGGATTGGCCCTGTTGTATGTCTTGTAATCGATGGTACTTGATGGTAGGTTCACTGTTTTCTTGTAACTTGTCCTCTGCACTGCTAGGCAACCGATTGTCATCATAGATGAGTGTCCTTATTACGACGTATTGTAGGTAGAGTTGTGTGACAAGGGTGAACCATGTACCAGTTTCTTTAACTCACTTGGATCTAGCAGTCTTATGATATTCGCTAGTTGCATGAGGCAGCCATGTTCTATTTCTGTTTGAACGTGTGTGTGCATAACCACTTCTGTTTGGTGGACGGGCGAGAACTTGACAGCTATCAGGTGGTGAACACGACTTGATGACAGATGCTCACAGGATCTACTGAATGATCTACCAAATATTACGTTAAATTATGTACTGTGTATTATCCAAGCCTCATCTTCAGCCCTGAGGAGTAAGCTGGAGAAAGGATTCAAAATGTATGTGTCAAGTTGCATAGACTTACTATGATGGTAAGTTAGAACTTTATCTAATGCTAGTTACCTACCAAACGTTACCAGCCGGATAGCTGTCTAACTTTCGTAAATTTGACTAATGACCCTATTTTTTTTATGAATGATTTTGTTATGAATGAATCAAATGAAGATCAAGCAGGGAGAGTGAGCGTCAGAGCTACCTAGCTACCTAGAGAGTATGAGGAAACATGAGAAACCATACAACCTCAGAGTAGGAAGGAAGACTTGTTCATCAGCTCCAAGCCTCTCATGTTCTAGGGTTTTGATGCTAGGGTAGGGTGTGTAACATTTGATTAACACAAACATTGACGTTGATTAAACAAGTCTACTCCTGCAGCAGATTTCTGCTTTTAGCTACTGTGAGTAACTACTAACTAGTCAGGTAGTAGCATTGAAACATCTAGCCTTCATGGAAACCCCAGAACCTGGTTGTGATGGCTGCTGTTCTTTGTTGTTTGGTGTTCACTGTTGTGTTCACTGTTGTCCAAACTCTATTAGAAAGTAAGTGAGTAAATTGAGACTGCCGATTTTGGACAGGCCTACTCCAATTGAATGAAATAGCTCAAACTGCCAAGGTACTTCAATGTTAAATGTTTTGAATCAATTATTGTGATTGTTTTACATAAATGTATGTAGAAAGCACCTCGCTCTGTAACAGGAGATAGGAGGGAGTTTGGCAAAATGCTTCTGTGAAGTCAAGCGCTACTTGTGTGTCGGGGAATGAAGAGAACTCTGGTGGTTGGGAGGTAAGTTCTTGTGGCATCCACAGGCGAACTAAGCATAATATAAAGAAAGTGTGTCCAAGTCACAATAATTCTGCTGGCTGTGGTGTAGTGAACATGAAAGCGTTTGGCTAGATCTGAGAGGCAGGTCCACGGACAGGTCCATCAGCAAAAGCAGGAGTTCATCTATTGGCGCATGTTTCTGTGAAAATAAATAGATATTAGGCCTAGATATTGCTATACATTTGCACAAAAAAAAAAAATCACATCCAAACTTTGCAGGACAATGGTTAACACTTTATAATTCACATTTAGATGCAATTTTTGATGACACAGTAATCAGATTACACTATTGTTGGGTCTGCTCATCACTGCTGGCAGAGGCAGCCTTGGCACTGATGACCATCTTGGTGGTTACAGCAGGGTCCACCAATTGCCGACACGGCAGGAAATGCTTGTATGAGGCAAAGCTACACGTTTTAAAAAGTATAAAAAGTATTTAGAAATATTGTGGTTGTTAATTATACATAACTGAGAATGACACATACATTGGTGAACCAAGCTGGTGTAAAAACAAATGTCATCTGATCCTGCCAAGCATTGCAGCCCAAAATGGGTGTGCAACTGTACCATGTCTGGTGTTGTAGCTCGTGTATTTTCTGTTGCTTTGCTCTCACTTGCCAAATCATTTGCCATTATTGACATCACTGGAGTTAAAGTTAAAGGGTTGGAAAGGGAGATCTGGTAGTCTCACTTTTGACTTTCTTGCGTTTTACTTTCCATCTTAGATTGACTTTGTTTTGGTAGTTTAAGGGTCCGACAGCCCATTGCGTGGTTGGCAGAATGTTGGATCTTCAGAGACTGCTGAGGGACACTCCGGTTCCAGGCTGATCATTGATTGCATGCTTTTATTTTGTTTAGATACCTTTTCTAGTTTTGATTTCATCTTTAACTTAGAGATGTATCTAACCTAGTGATGTTGAGGTTTTCAATGTAGTGACCCCGGAACCCACAGGTGGTCATTTGAGTGGGCCCTCAATACAATTTGTTACAGGTAAGTCTTACTTATGTAAAAGTATCAAATATACTTAAAGTACCAAAAGTAAAAGTACTCATTATGCAGAATGCCTTTTTCAGAATCAGATATCAGATATCAGATATACATATGACTCGATTATAATTATTGATCATCAATAAGTATAATCCAGCTGGTGTTGCAGCTGGTAAAGGTCTATATTTCATATTAACAATCTGCAAAGTAACTAAAGTTATGAATGCAGAGTAGCCTAGCATAAAATGGAGATACTTAAGTAAAGTACAAGGACCTCAATTGTACAGTACTTGAGTAAATGTACTTTGTGACATTCCACCACTGATGATGATGGATTTTGATGATGGATGATGGAAGAAGAAGAAGATGCATACCTAGCATCATTACTGCTAACCGTTAGCTAATAGTTCATTCAACAGTTCTGCATTTGATTTCTAACATTCTTTTTTAGGGAACATTATTTTGTTTTGTTGTAAGGGCTGTAATACAAGTAGGGAGAAAAGACTTCAAGAGACTGTGATGAATACAGGAGGACGTGTCTCCCAGCTGGTCGAGGACAAATGAGACTGAAGATCTGTGAGGGTAGGAGACGTTTTACTGACAGGAGCCAGAAAGAGAGAGAATATTCACTGGGGGTGATAGAGAGAAGATCCATGGGGAAATTATGAACATCATACTTTATACACCAACAAATGAAAAGATGACAAGGATCTATTGCTGATAGACAACATATCATATATTCCAGTTGAAATAAGTTAATTGGACTATAAAGAAACAACAGATAGAAGAATGCCCACATGTTCTTTATTTTTAGTTGTTATCAGAAAGAACATCTTATTGTTATTAGTTTTGATTGCTTGATATTGCTAACCCTAACCCTAACCCTTATTTGTGTGTGTTTGGTTATGTATGTACTTGTATATATTTGTGTATTTGTGTGTGTGTGTGTGTGTGTGTGTGTGTGTGTGTGTGCGCGTGCGTGCAGACAATTTTATGATAACACCTTCAATATCAGGACCTTCTGAAAAATGAAAAAAAATCTTTGGGGTCCGCATTTTTCCCAGCTTACGACGGTGTTCTGGAGCCTCCCAGCATGCACCTGAACCAACAATCTCACTTGTCCTGAAATGTCACAATTTTACGAAATGGAGTGTGTAAGTGTGTTACCGGGTTGTGCTCATATATAAGGCCGCCAACTAGTGGCCTGGTCTGGGATGTAACACGCTTTGACACACATGGAAGTATCTCCAAGTGGACCTGGCGTGGAAGTATTGCTCGAGCTGCAGTGCTAATTCATCGGCGAACACATCAACCAAGAACAGCTCCATGGATGTCACACCGTTGCCAAACACAGAGAACCGAAGCAAGTACAACAACAAGTAACGTTGTCTGTATTGTAAAAAGGCCATTTAGAAATTAGCGAGGCACCTTGAATCAACCCACAGCTGGGAGACAGACGTCGCAAAGGAAGAAGAGAGTTGTTACGGTGTCTTAAGAAGAGAGGGAACTTTGAACACAATGCTACCATGGCAAGCTGTGGTGCTGGAGGAATTGTTGCTTGTCGAAGACCCACTATGGCAAAACAATGTGATGACTACCGCCACTGCAGGTTTTGTCAAGGCCTGTATGCGAGATATTGCCTATGG
>OMNS01078206.1:0-15934 GCA_900303225.1 Laemonema laureysi
CACCTGTCAGGCCGTGAATACACAGGTGTGACAGCTGTGTATTACAATAAGTACTACATACTAAATACTATACAACCCTTAAAGTGGTCAGTAAACATGGTCACAGCCCAGGTTATGGTATCAACCTGGGTATGAGCTGCCCTCCTCCCAAGGCATTACATGCAGAGATGTGAGCCTTATGCAACAGTTGTTATTATTGAGTCTGGCTTGAGGGTAAAACGACGTATAGCTTATAAAAGTATGAGCGTATATATGCTCGGTGGACTTAGTGAAGACAGAACAAGAGAAGCCAGTTTGAGGTTCAGTTCAGCTTTATTCAGTGCAAACAGAGTCTAGTAGTAGGAGTCGTTGATGCGCCTCATGCTCATGAACCTCATGCCACTCATGCCCATCTCCCTGAAGCTCCTGTACTCTCCAGGCCTCATGTACATCATCCTGCCTCTGTACTGGGGCTGCTCGTACATCAGCCAGTGGCCGTCCATCACGTGGCAGGACTGGCAGTCGGACATGCGGTAACGGTCCTGGATGTTGTCACAGTCGTCCATCATCTCATGGAACTGACCGCCGAAGTTCTCCCTCTCGTAGATCTTCATCCTGTACTGGCCCCTGTACTGTTGGTGCAGAAGACACAGTATATGTATACTATATATATACAATATAACATATTGTATATGTTTCACAATCTAATGAACCCTCTCTTCCAACCTCACATTTAGATCCAAACCAGGTATGGTACTTCAAACCGATCCAAACGATGGAATGAAACCTGCTTCCTAACTTGGACAAAGTGTGTGATGACCCTCTAGGACTACTGCCGTGTCTGCAGGAGGTCTAGGTCTAGGTCTAGGTCTGTGGGTGCTTACCATGGGGATCATACGACAGGACCTGATGCAGTCGCTCATGCCCATCATGCTCATGTAGTCGGAGTACTCGCCCCTCCTCATGAAGTACTGGTTTCCCATGTAGTTGGTGCGGTCGTAGACCATGAAGCAGCCGCGCTCCACCCTGCAGGAGTGGCACCTGCTCAGGTAGGAGGACATGTCAGCGCAGTCGCTGCTGCACTCGTAGGAGCGGCCCTGGAAGTTCCTCTCCTCGTAGAAGGTGATCTGGAGCCATGGACAGAAAGGTGTGAGCCAAGTGTACAATAAGACCCAGAACATAGAAGCACACAAGCTGCTGGTTAATGGGCCATCTGCCACATACTGCCCTCCTAAGTCTCCCTGGGTGGAAGGAGGATCCCTCTCCTGTGTTCCTTCTCAAGGTTTATTGCTTGTCCTTTAGAGGACTTAGGTCCTATAATGTGACCTGTGAAGCTGTGATTAAGGGATATACAAATAAAATGGTCTTGACTTGAGTTGGTGTCATTTGGTTTTCAAAATGATTTACCATTTTGAGCAAAGACCCAACACTGCAGTAATCTAGCTACTGGTGATCTGGAAATCTGGACTCAGTGCCCTGACATAAAACACTTGATACTGGTGGCCGTATGATGGAGAGGACCTACCTTGTTCATCATGTTCATTCCAGTGGAGGTCATGTTTACTGGCTGGGATGCTGCTGCTGCTGTACTGCTGCTGATGCTCCTGAGCTGCTGTCCTCCACCTGGTTAACCCTTCCTTTTATACCTTAGCGGGGCCGGCTGGTCCTATGGACCCCATTGTCTAAAGTCCCTGAGCCAGCAACATGCTGTAGAAACCCACAGAGCGCAGGGGGCCGGCGTGGGTTGACTGCGTTGTTTTGTCCCATTCAAAGCCAACTTTCAAAGGGTTAACAATCACGGGCATCCTTGCCATTGTTTCTTTTCTGTGGCAACATTAGTTAGTAACACATGCCAGTAGTGAACTTATCGTACTACAGCCTATCGCAGCGGTTCAACTGGTCTCGCCTCAGGACCCACGTCAATATAAAACATGTATTTACCAATATCACAGTAATCAACAATGCCTTCATGTCTTGGTAAAAACATGGAGCCAACAAAGACTGCAACAACTGGGGCCAAACTTAATGAAATACTGAGCCACTGAAACATGAATTAACATTGAAACATGAATTAACATTGAAACATGAATTAACATTGAAACATGAGCTCATTCATGGGCTTCGGTCTACACATGAAGGTTTGGCAGATGCTCTGTGGTCCACCAGTTGAGAACCACTGGCCTATTGGACGTGGTATAATATTTAGTTACATGTATCCTCCAAAATTAGAAATAATGATTTTTTATTATTTTTTTTATAGATGGAAAATAATTAGTTGAAGTGAACAAAACAAAGGCCATACTGATGTCCATCAAGACCATTGAAAGATAACACTGTCCGCGTATCATTTGGCATCATGAGTGTATTACTAGACCAATATGTACAATCTATTTATTTACAGATGTATGATACATTTTAACATAAGGAAGGACAGAAAAGTAATTAATAAATACATCAGAGTCAGGCTACCGATTTGATCAGTGAATTGTTTCACTATAAAACATTAGAAATGGTACAACTGAGATGATTATGTGGAGTGTAAATCAAGTACATTGATTCTTATTTAAGTATTGGCTAAAGTTATTTTACTGAAAGAATATAAAAGTACAACATATATACCAGTATGCAGTACATTCAGGTGAAAAGTGATTTGCACATCAGGCACAAGAGGGCGCTGTGACGCAGGCTCTGCTCGCCGGCGAGACTCTCTTGGTAACAAAAACTTTGTTGTCAAACGTTGCTAAGGAAGCTGACGTCAGGCTAACAGACTGCTAATCCGATTGCTAACCCGAAAAGACGACTCAAGATGTAGGATACTGGTTGTATCTGTGCCGTAAACTCTAAGGTAATTCAGGCGTACGTTTGCGGTTGGCATTCACTCGCTTTCCACGGGGTCTTGGCAACTCTGATGGGTTGATCATATGTTAGCTTCTAGCGCTAGCCTAGCATGTAACCTGTTTCTAGAGCAGTGGCTAATCGTCTTGCTAATGTAACGTTCGTTTAACAAAACCGGTCAAAGCAACAGAGTGAAGTCTGAACGGGACTTTGTTTTCCATGTGTTATCACAGTCGGGGACTTGTGAGTTACGACTTGGTTATTAATCCGTACTGCTCTGTTTCATGTCCACAAGTTCAACAACGCTTGAAACACTGAACACTTCCATCCAACTTGTGTCTGTAGTGAAGGCTACAACATGTGTCTCCATCTACACGTACACGTTTAACTTGTGGTTTGCCTTCTGGATGTTTCTGTGAACAAAGGGAATTATAATCCAAGCAAATCCTGGACATGACGTGAGGATGACCGAGAATGGGGAGGACATCCGCTCCCATCCGCCTGCCGCTGGTCGTCTGGCGCCCGGCGAGGCCCACCCAGCGGTCAACGACACCAGGTTGTCCAAAGCTCCCCTAGCAGGTGTGAACCACAGCGCCAGACACCCCCGCGGGGGGGGAACCGTCGACCCTTACCAGCTGGCGTCATCGTTACCCAAACTGACCAAGACCGGCAAGAAGGGCTCGGCGGACGAGACCCAGAGAGCCAGGAGACTGCGGAACAGCCAGGAGAGTCTGAGCGACCCGACCGAGACCGGCTCCTCCACGGACTCCCTCAGGGAGGACCAGAGAGTCCCTGGTCCGGGGGAGTTCGTCCTCGGCGGCGCTAGCACCTTGGGGGGCTCTGCCACGGTGGGCCCCCTGGCCGCTCTTCCCCCGGGGTCCCCGGTCTTCAGGGGACGGGGACACAGTCTCTCCGAGTACGAAGGGGGCTCATGCGACCAGCAGAACGACCCCGCGGAGCCGCGCGTCCGGCCCTCCAAGGTGCGACTGTCCCCCGTGCAGCCCACCGGTCCGCTGCCCGCGCTGGAGAACAGCTTCGGCGCCACGGCGACCCGGGTGGACCGGGACTGTCTGGGTTACGGCCTGCTGCCTCCTAGGAGGCCGGGAACCAGGCTGCACAGGAACCTGAGTGACAGCCGGCTCCTGGAGAACATGGTGTCAGACAGCACCTCTGTCAGCTCCATGAAGTCCACCTTCAGCGTGCTCAACCCCATCAGGCCCAAGGACGTAAGGAACAGGTACAGTAGGAACCAGGAGACGGTCAGCGGACCAACTCATGACATCCTGCATTTAAATTCATGCCACTCCTGTTGGAAGGCAGAGAGTCTAGATCTAGATGTGTTTTCCGCTGCTAAACTCAACACAGCACTGCTACACACACATAATGGATACTACAGTCTCCCCAGATCAGATCAGGGTATACTCCTCCCTTACCGAGTTGAACCTCATTCTTACTACCGTTATACATCGACAGTTTAGACCCACCTGACAGATTATGACATTAGTTTTATGCTGCACATTACAAGAGTGGTTCTCTGAGGAGCAACATCTGGTGCAGGAGCAGGAGATTTTGACTCGTCCTCATTTGAGTTTTGAGAGCGTGAGGCTCTTACCCTGTCAGGGAAACCAGAGTGAGGAGGAGATACGGGGGATTAACATGGGATCAGGGAAGATGCTTGCTCAGCACTACTTCTGACAGCGATCAGGGAGATGGGACAGAGAGCACAGGATTTATCCTGACTACTCAGCACCCTTCGTCTCTTTCTAGTAACACACTATATTCATTTAGCATCGCCAGGGTCCAGAAGGAACTTTTTAGAATTGTCTTTTTATCTGCCAGAGTGGAAACATCTACCAGCCAAGCACTGTTTTAATGTAACCCTGCATCACCCACCAAGTGGTGAAATCTGTCCACCATTAGCTAGTGGATAGATGGCAGCGTATGAAACCCTCTGACCGCAGCACACTTGAGCGCTCACTTACTTTAGTGTGTGGCTGATTTTCCTTTTCTGTCCCCCAGGAGCTTTCTGGAGGGCAGTGTGCTGGGAAACGGAGCCCTGCTAGGGGCAGAGGAGCTGGACCGCTACTTTCCTGACAGGAGGCTGGGCGTCTACATCGCCACCTGGAACATGCAGGGAGAGAAGGTACCACAGCTGCCCTAACCCTAACCTCTTAGGTTACAAGTTAGGCTGAGAACTGGACAGAGTGCAGACCGGCCACAGGAATCAGAAATGCAAGCTTAGTTATTACAGTTTTTGTATTATTAGTGGTAGTGTATCAGTTCCAGTAGATACCGCGTATCAGTTCCATAGCCACTGCCCAGAACCACCACCGGCCCAGTGTGTAACTGGGGTTTATTCTTCCCCAGGGGCTTCCCAACAACCTGGATGATCTTCTGCTTCCCACTGACTCTGAATTTGCGCAGGACTTCTACGTTATCGGTGTGCAAGAAGGCTGTCCTGACAGGTAGGAGAACGGTCGCTAACCCCATACTGGGGCTGATCTCTGGGGTCTGGTTCACCGATGCTGGGCTTGCTGTACCACAGGAGGGAGTGGGAGGTGCGTCTTCAGGAGACCCTGGGACCCTACTATGTCATGCTGTACGCCGCAGCGCACGGCGTCCTGTACCTCACCGTCTTCGTCAGGAGGGACCTCATCTGGTTCTGCTCAGGTCAGTGGTGACACTCGAGACGCAATGCCACGGTTCACATGCTTGGTGTTTCTGGTTGTCAGTACTAGTGCCTCACAGTTCCAGTACTAGTGCCTCACAGTTCCAGTACTAGTGCCTCAGTTACAGTACTAGTGCCTCAGTTCCAGTACTAGTGCCTCGTAGTTCCAATACTAGTGCCTCAGTTCCAGTACTAGTGCCTCACAGTTCCAGTACTAGTGCCTCAGTTCCAGTACTAGTGCCTCAGTTCCAGTACTAGTAGCAGTGCGTGGGAGAGGACCATGTCAAATTCATCATCCAGTCATTGGCTTACAGTAGCATCTGCATGTTCATCTGCATCATATGTATTATACTTGGACTGACAAACTGTTGACCTATGACCCGTGTTGCCCTCTGACCTCCCTGGTTGTGTTGTGTCCACCCAGAGGTGGAGCACGCCACTGTGACCACCAGGATCATCTCTCAGATCAAGACCAAGGGGGCCGTGGGGGTGGGCTTCACCTTCTTTGGCACGTCCTTCCTCTTCATCACCTCTCACTTCACCTGTGAGTGGAAGCTTCCTTCAGGAGTTTTAATTCAGTAACTTCAGGATGGGTTTGTGAGGATCCTGTGCCATGGGTAAGACTTAAGAGCTGTTATTTGATGAGATGTTAGACATGACGCAGCCATCTGTTACAGCTGTTAGTGAGGGAACTGCACTGTGAGAATACAGCGTCTGTACGAGACCAGAGAGTTCAGCCCTCTCTTCCCTGATTGGTTCAGGGAATCCATCTTGCCTGTCAATCACAGGTGCATGAAATGTGATTCTCAGTGGTGGTGAAAAAACGCAGGGAGGGAGGAGGGAGGGAGGGAGCAGACATCCAATGCTTATTTACTTTGTTTTGTTTTTTTCTTTTAGCCGGAGATGCCAAAGTTTACGAGAGGATCTTAGATTACAACAAGATCATCGAAGCCCTCGCTCTTCCCAAAGCCCTGCCCGACACCAACCCCTACCGCTCTGTGGCCTGTAAGTCTCTGCTGACAGACCACAGTGCAGACCTCAGCATCAGCATCTAAACATGAGCCACAGATGGAGATCAGCTGCCACTAGTTCTGGTGTTTAGTCGCCTGCATTATTTCACACTCGAGTGGAAATAGATATTTGGAATATGGCGGAGAAGGTAGGGGTGAGGACATCTCACTCACGCTACAGGTGGACCCAGAACCCTTGTGTTCACCAGCCCGTATTCCTTGTTGTCTCAGCCGACGTCACCACCAGGTTCGACGAGGTGTTCTGGTTTGGAGATTTCAACTTCCGGCTGAGCAAGGACCGGCCCGCTGTGGAGGCCATCATCAACCAGCAGGATGACCCCGACATGACCTCACTGCTGCTGCACGACCAGCTCTCCAAGGAGATGAAAGACGGTACGCCACACACACACACACACACACACACACACACAGAACCCAACTCTAATAAAGAACGTTTGGAAGCCCGTTAGCGGTTCTATCAGCGACTCCACAGATATATTTTCAAATGGTTCCTTTGTTTTGCCGCTTGGTTCCCCATAGGCTCAATTTTCAAGGGCTTCCAGGAGGCCTCCATTCACTTCCTCCCAACGTACAAGTTTGACATCGGCTGTGACGTCTACGACACCACCTCCAAGCAGAGGACACCGTCCTACACAGTAAGGCCGGACTAAACCACAGCTATCGTGTACATAGACAGATACAGACGTACACAGGAACACACCAAGTACCAGAGTATACACAGTATGTATATATGTACAGTATGAATAACTGATGTGTGGTAAGACGGGCACTGGGACCAGTCTGAACCAACCATGTGTGGTAATATGGGCACTGGGACCAGTCTGAACCAACCATGTGTGGTAATACGGGCACTGGGACCAGTCTGAACCAACCATGTGTGGTAATACGGGCACTGGGACCAGTCTGAACCAACCATGTGTGATAAGACGGGTGCTGGGACCAGTCTGAACTAACCATGTGTGGTAATACGGGCACTGGGACCAGTCTGAACCAACCATGTGTGATAAGACGGGTGCTGGGACCAGTCTGAACCAACCATGTGTGATAAGACGGGTGCTGGGACCAGTCTGAACCAACCATGTGTGGTAATACGGGCACTGGGACCAGTCTGAACCAACCATGTGTGGTAATATGGGCACTGGGACCAGTCTGAACCAACCATGTGTGGTAATACGGGTGCTGGGACCAGTCTGAACCAACCATGTGTGATAAGACGGGCGCTGGGACCACTCTGCTACCTGGTTTTTCAGGACCGCATCCTGTTCCGGAGCCGGCAGGTGGACGACATCCGGGTGTCCAAGTACAGCAGCTGCTCCAGCCTGAAGACCTCGGACCACCGGCCCGTTGTCGGCGTCTTCCAGGTCAAGCTGAGGCCAGGCAGAGACAAGTGAGTCCATCAGAAACAACTAAATGGAAACACAATGTGCAGGTTGGGGGGAAATAGTAATAATAATGATAATAATAGTAATAATAATGATAATAATAATAATGATAATCATGATAACAAAGCTTTGTTTGATCAAGTTGCCCTTTAAACACAGACTACTGTCCTCGCGACCGATTGTAGTGATTACAGTATGAGAAGTTAATTTGGTTTACCTGAGGGGTTAGGGTTAGCAAGGGACGGGGTTAAGTGATGCAGGAACAAGATTCACTCAAATGTGGAAGTCAAGCAAGAATTGAGACTTGAGAATGAAGTCTAAATGGTCTCTCTGGCAACCAGTGATGACCACTGGTCTAAGTGCCTCTGGTAACCAGTGATGACCACTGGTCTAAGTGTCTCTAGTAACCAGTGTTGACCACTGGTCCAAGTGTCTCTATTAACCAGTAATGTGTCTCTCAGTATTCCTCTGGGCGCAGGGCAGTTTGACCGGGGTTTGTACCTGGAGGGCATCAGGAGGAGGATCACCAGGGAGCTGAAGAGGAGAGAGGTGATGAAGAGGAGGGGGGTGATGAAGAACCAGAGCAGCAGTAGCACCATCTGCTCCATCTCCTGAGCACACACACACACACATTAACCCCAGCAAGGTGACCCGAGACCCTCGCAGCAGGAAGCCGGCCAGGTTCGAGTGGTGGCTACCGCTAGCTGCTAACTTCAATATTAAAACTGTTACTTCTTCACATTGTTGATAATTGTTCATTTTAAACTAATAATGTGACACGTTGCACCTTTAACCATTCAAGTCTCCCCCAAAATAATCCAGACAACTGTGTTCAACACCTGCGGAGGGAGACATTTTTGCCAAGATTAAAAAACAACCAAGGATGTGCTGCGTGAGTGAAGGGCGCCCTCTGCTGGGGCGCTGGCAGCATGTCTGGGGAGGGTGGCTGGCTGCGCTTTGAGGGCAGGGACCTTGAGGTCGGACAGTCCCAGAGGTCTGCAGACAACAGGCTGGGCTTCAGTTATACACTAAACCACTAACCCTCCAAGGCTTGGTGTGTTTGTATTGGGTTTCTAATTATGAGACAAAATAACAAATGGTGGTTTATAATCAACTAAGGGTGATTATAACTAGTAATGTTACTCGTTTCAATAATGATGCTTTGAATGATGGCAGAACATCTTGAACGCTATTGGGGAACGTTGATGCCAAAAATGGTATTTTCATGTTACTGTTAATGTCATTTTATATTCCAGTCCAAATGCTTCAAATGAACCCCGCTTCAAACTGGGACAAAAACACCCGATTCATTAATAGATGGAAGTTTTACTTATGATTTTTATTTTGAAAAACCTAAAACGTCACTTTTAACAGAAAGGTCTTAAGCATTACATTACAGAACACATGTTACTCTACATTTAATGGTTTGCTGGCAAAACAGTTATGTCCTTCAAATATAATACTTAAGAATGATGTTGTAACACGTGTACAATTTCAGGGACCAAATTAACTTTGTGTTATTGTCCAAGTTTCAGAGGAAAGGAACCGCGTGTGTCTCCAAGAGGACACCAGAAGCCAGTGTTGGTCATGTGTTGAGACAGATTTCAGTTCCTCACTCATCCCCACATGATGTACTGTACGGCACTAACTAGCTAGGGTGTGTTGGTCTCCTGCATGGACAGCAGCTCTGGTGTCTCATTCTGCTCCTGGAAGTGCCTGTGGGTCGCTTCAGACCCAACCTTTTTCTATGACTGCTTTTCTCTGTGATGTAACATGTAATAAAAAAGGTTTTAAAAGTGGACCTGAGCCGTTTATCATCCATCCCACCTGGAGCTGAAAACATCGGGACAAAAATCAATGTATGTATGGCCATATTCATATTATAGTGATATGCTAGTACAGACTTGCAAGGTAACATCCATGATCATCCATCTAGGTAGGTTAGTGAAACACAGGACCAACATGGGGTGTGAAGTACACTTCATTTCAACACAATCGATCCACGTTTTCATCTGGCATCTCGAGATTGACCTGGAATCAGAGCATCGAGAGAGGAAACCACTCTACAAGCAGACATTAAAACAACCGAGCGTTGCCACGGTGCTCAAACTGAGGAAAAGGCTGGTATGTAAACGGTGATGAATCTAAACAGAGGACCCACCTCCGAACCATACAACAACATGTCTACTGAGTCAATTACAAACCACAAATACAACTGCTTGACAACTGCCTTCAGGTCTCCTGAGTCCTGTCCTCGTCCAGTCTAGGTACAAGTGACGGGTGGCCCACTTAAAACCACTCCATTATGTAACAAAACAGGACAGATACTCCAGCTGGGGAGGCCACACAGGGCACACTGAATAAAAATCACAAGGGAAAAAAAACAGCCGTCCAGATCTCCTGGTGGGTGTGGTCTCAGAACAAAGCCCCTCCCAGAGCTCCTGTGGGGGAGAACGGTCAAGTGTCTCGTTACACATTATGTACATCGATTGTCGGTAGTGGTGGTGGAGGAGGAGGAGGAGGAGGTGGCAGCGATGGCCGGTACAGAGCGGGCCATCTCCCGGGGGTTCTACCGGAACAGCCGGTACAGAGCGGGCCATCTCCCGGGGGTTCTACCGGAACAGCCGGTACATGCGTGACAGGCGCCCGTCCTTGCTGGACAGCGCGGTCTGGATGTCTTCAAACGAGGGCAGCTGGCTGAGGTCGCCCAGCGCTGCCACCGATGGCTTGCTGCGCAGCATCTTGGCGGTGACACGCTTGATGTCGCTGGCGGTCACGTTGCCTGGCAACGACACCACAACACGGGGTTAACTTTATGTGTAGCTTGTGTTTCTATATCCTCCTTTTATTTACATTTCTTGTACATTTGCCAAAATTAATTCCCTGAGCGTACTGCATTTTATATTTTTACTTCACTGTATTCTATTCCTCAATTATCTTCAGCAGAGCAATCTACAAATCTACAAATTCATTCCAGTTTCTGTTCCAACAGCAGATGAGCCTCAAGACCAACGGAGGAAACACTCACTGATGAGCGCACAAAGCTCATGAGGAAGCTTCCTCCTTCCAGTGGAGAGAACCTGGCGGCCCACATCCTCGAAGACGACCGGCCGAGACTCCAGATTCATCATCAGCATGGACTTGAGCTGGGTCTTGGCCCTCTCCAGCTCCATCTACACATCACAAACATTATCATCACAACACTTACAGACCCCCAGTTAAACCATTGATTAGTCATTAGGAGGGATTCTGCAGATACAAGGAACTGGATCACTGAGAATCATTTGAATCAAACTCTAGAATGATTAGTATTTGTCATTTTCTCTCATTACCTCTCCTGGTGTGCTGGCCATCTGGATGAACTCTTTGGTGATGATCTCCACCATTTCCCGAACCTTTTTACAACATGGACAGTAATATTATTAATCATGAACTGCATTATTTGTTTTACAAAGTAAAACTGAGGTCCATACTACGTGGATGACATCATAACCACACTGAGGTCCACACTACGTGGATGACATCATAACCACACTGAGGTCCACACTACATGGATGACATCATAACCACACTGAGGTCCACACTACGTGGATGACATCATAACCACACTGAGGTCCATACCACAAGGGCGTACCTGTCTGGGGGCGGCGCTGGCGTGGATGCAGAGCAGGCCGCTGTCCTCGTAGCTGTGGTGGTAGGAGGTGGCGTTGTACATCCAATGATGCCTTGAGACAAACCACACAGAAGAGGAAGACCTTCAGGATGCATATCGCGGTCACATCGCTGGTCACACCAGACCATCCAACTAGTAGCAGGAGGTCTGGGTGCCGCGCGGAGGAACGCTAAACATTCCTCATTTGCATGGAAAGAAACAAAGCCACCAAGTTCCCCTTCAAGTTCCCCTTTAAGTCCAGCGTCAGTAGAACAGAAGATGGTTTGTATCCAGATCACCTGTTGAGGACGTTCAGGTAGAGCCGGGTGAACATGCCTTTCCCTGGCCCCCCTGCGGAGAAGGACCCGCCCCCTCCCATCATCATGTTGAGCACAGCGAAGGGGATGAAGTCGTCCTCCTGCAGCATAGAGGGACAAACCGCACCTTCATCACAGTACTGCTCTTCCTCCACCATTACACCCTTGTTAACCAGCATCTTCCTCCTCACTGAAGGTCAAGCCTTGTTTATTGCCGTTTTGCCTGAGAAGCGCTCTATAAATAAAGTTTGATTTGATTCATTAATATGAGACCACTGAAGCTAGGATGCTAGATACTAGAGCAGCCAATCATAGCAGAGACCCACCAGAAACGAGCAGCTTTCCAGACCAATCATGATGTGTGCAAGTTCGGGGATGGGGGCGGGGCCCAGGCTGACGTCCGACATGTCCTTCTCCATCTAACCAGGAGTACAAACATACAGATATTTGGGTAAAATCACAACAGAAATAATAGATAAAGGTGGATTATTAAAATGTAACGAATAATGGACAAATATATTTGGTATATTTTGGTTATAATGATTTCAAGTGAATGAGAAAAAAAACGAATCCTTTATAAGCGAAACATGAACCCATCTGATGCAACCGACCAGGGAGGGCATTGTGAGCATCTGCCAAAACAAGCCCATGAATTAACTATTAACTAACTAATGTTTCGCCGTTAATTCATGTCTTACTATTTCAATGGTTGCAGCTTTTTGTTGGCTCCATGTTTTAACAGGACATGAAGGCGTTAGTATTGGTAAATACATTTTAGACGTTCGGCTCGTGACTTCCATGACGTGGGTCCTGAGAGCAGTTCTACTGCTATGTCATCTGCGTCACTGGAAATGAAAAATAAAGTGGATTATGATGAGCATTACTGTCCCACCTTGACGATGCCCCCGGTGTACTGGGCCACAGACAGGTCCAGCCCGGCTGGAGCGGCGTCTCCCCACACCGGCCTGGCGTTCAGCAGGTACCTCTGGGCGCACTCCACCAACTGCTCGTGTTCCACGCCCACCCCGGCCAGAACCATGCGCTCAGGACAGTAGTAGCTCCGCAGGTAGCCGTGCAGCGCCGCCTTGTCGATCTTGTCCACGTTGGCAGCAGGGCAGAACCGGGGTAGGCCTACCGTGTTACCGCGGTAGGCTGCCTGCCAGAGGGGAGCCAAGAACCACAAGTCACAAGGAATGACAAATGTCACTGTAGTTTAGTAGGCAACCTGAGTAAAGCTCATTCAGAAATATGGAAGTTTAGTTTAGATGTACTGTGTTTAGTTTAGATGTACTGTGTTTAGTTTAGATGTACTGTGTTTAGTTTAGATGTGCTGCGTTTAGTTTAGATGTACTGTGTTTAGTTTAGATGTACTGTGTTTAGTTTAGATGTACTGTGTTTAGTTTAGATGTACTGTGTTTAGTTTAGATGTACTGTGTTTAGTTTAGATGTACTGTGTTTAGTTTAGATGTACTGTGTTTAGTTTAGATGTACTGTGTTTAGTTTAGATGTACTGTGTTTAGTTTAGATGTACTGTGTTTAGTTTAGATGTACTGTGTTTAGTTTAGATGTACTGTGTTTAGTTTAGATGTACTGTGTTTAGTTTAGATGTACTGTGTTTAGTTTAGATGTACTGTGTTTAGTTTAGATGTACTGTGTTTAGTTTAGATGTACTGTGTTTAGTTTAGATGTACTGTGTTTAGTTTAGATGTACTGTGTTCAGAGCTGCGTCTACATCTGCTACCTTGTCGTTATTCTGCCTTCATAAGCACTCCTTAAATTGTCTTTTGTTGCTGCAACATCTACATTTCCCTCATGCGATTAATAGTGATATCTATTATCTAATATTATTTATAGTATTATATATAAGCATTTTAAACCCTTGGCGTCTTAACGAACACCGAATCAGTCCCCAGTGAATTTAGTCAACGAAGAGTCCCAGAGCACTTGAAGCAACATGAGGATCTCACGGCGTGAATCATCTCTGTGAGGAGCGGCTCGGGGTCAGGCCTCATGCTCAGATCCTCCAGCTCAAAACGCACTGCCATTCTAGTCATCTCAATCTCCTCATCTGCAGGCAAACAGACAGGCAGACAGACAGTCAGTCAGTCAGTCAGTCAGACAGACAGACAGGCATGCAGGGAAAGTCCATCATACTACCGAGATCAATTTTGACAAGCATTGAACAAAAATGAATAATCACTGCATGTTGTTCATCTTCAGCACACAGGAAGCAACATTTTAACAAATGTAACGTTGGTCAATAGACGTTCAACCTCTATATACATGGTTTGGAATTCTCCCGGCTCAGTTGTGCCACCTGTTCATTTATTCTGAATCAACTCCATTGAACAACAAGGTGAGCGTCTCTGAAGACCAACGTCTGACCAGACTGACCGAGCAGGCGGGGCTGCAGCACAGCGTCCGAGAGCAGGCTGACCACCGTGTCCAGACCCTTGGCTTCTGCAGAGATGGCATACATGGTGGTGTCTCTGCAACAACAACATGTTGGATTCACTGTTTGTAGTCGTGGTGTCTTGTTATCATATCGTTACTAGACCCCCTGCACGTTATATTATAATTATCATTATTCTCTTTCTATTTTTCTTCATAAATACAAGGAGGGCTGGGTTACCTGGAGGTTTGGCAGTCACATATTCCCCCATGCTTCTCCAGCGTGAGGAGAATGTCATCTCTACTCCCGTACTGAGCTGTGGACTACAAAGAAAAGTCATTTTGTGATCACATACCACTTGATAGCTCTTGTTTTTGGCAGCATTATCAAGGTCAGAGCGTTCTCAATCAAACTAATATAATGATTAGAGTTAACTCAGACATGGAGCACACATCACCCTCCAGCCCAGTGAAGCGGTTGAAACGATACTTACAGAAAAGGCAAGTTTCTCCAAGAAGTGTGCGATTCCACTTGGATACTTTGTCTCGTGTCGTGACCCAGAGTTGACTAAAACTAAAACAACAAAAACTAAATCATTCACATATTCATCATTCACTTATCGTAGCTCAGTGAGTCATCGCGGTGATATTTAGGGATCGTCTAAAAAGTGCATTTCAAACTGCAACCTCATTTAAATGACAGGATGAAAAACATTGAAAACTATTTTATTGTGATCAGAAGCCCTCCCACCAAAGTCCACATTTGTTGTTTGTGTGGATGTGTGTAATGTATGGGGGGGGTCAATGTGTTTCAACCTGTTTCATCATCAGAATACTTTGTGATACTCAGCGAACTAAGAGTTAAATATCGCCCAATGCAGATTAGTCTTGACAACACTAATCTGGAAGAAATCGATCCTCCTTTGAATATGTAAAGAAAGGGGGAAAGGCGAATATCAAACTAAAGTCACCGCGGCTGCCGTCTCACGACGTCATCTCATGACATCATATTGCATATTGCATATTGATTGCAACCCATTTGCGTAACGCAACTTGCCTCCAACAGTGCAGAATTGTCCGAACTTGTTGTGGGACGCCACCCTGAGGCCGTTGTCCAGGGTGCTGATCCTCGTCTCACTCTTCTCCAGGCCTTCCGCCGAGGCGAACAGCGGCTTGGGGATCCCGGGGAGCGGCGAGGACAGCGGCAGGTTGGGGTACCCGCCGCCGCCGCCGCTGTACCGCCTGTAGGCTGCGACCCCGTACCTTCAGGAACACAAGATACACACTGGATACACACTAGATACACACTAGGCTCAGGTGGGAACTAACGTTTACGTTTCGTTGTCAATATTGTACACTGACACGAGTTAGAAGCGGCTGAGTGTTACCTGTGAACGCCGCTCCAGGACCTACACCTCGACATGTGTGTCGCCATCTTGACGTGTGACCGCAAAATGACCCGGATGACAAATATAGAAAACAGCCAACAGGAGGCGTGCTGCCAGCAGGTCGTAGTGGACGACTGCGGTAGTGCAGCCGATGTTTTCCTTCACATCATGCATGCGTCCAGTATCCCTGCATGACCAGAGAAATAAAAACATCCACTAACATATTTTTGGCAAACTTCGCCTTCCCCAAATTAGATTTGTAAATTTATATTTAAATATGTAGAGCACATT
>OMNS01078214.1:0-10247 GCA_900303225.1 Laemonema laureysi
CCTCTACATTCATCTGGAGAAACAGCCGCTGGGCTGGGCTCCTTGAAATGACCACTCCTTGATTCCTTTCCCTCTAGGCCTATATATGTATGTATGGATGTATGGCTGTATGGATGTATGGATGTATGGATGGATGGATGGATGGATGTATGGCTGTATGGATGTATGTATATCTGGATGAAGGAGTGGAGGATTTAGCTGTTAACCCTTTATGCAGTGGATTGGCTAATTGGCTGTGAAAAGTCTTTGTCTAAGAGGAGAAGACAGAGAGAGGAAAGAGAGAGTAAGGAACCGACCAAGAGAAACACAAAGACGAAGAGAGAGGTGGTGGTGTGTCAGTACGCATGTTTGTGAAGCTCGTGTGTGTACGTGTGTGTGCGTCTGTGTGTGTCCCTGGGGTCTTTCTCACTGTTTCTATCTATCTTCTCCCTCTCTCTCTCTCTCTCTCTCTCTCTCTTCCTCTTTCGCTCTGTCTCTCTGTCTCTCTCTCTCTCTCTCTCTCTTCCTCTTTCTCGCTTCCTCTTTCTCTCTCTCTTTCTTTCTGTCTGTCTGTCTGTCTGTCTGTCTGTCTGTCTGTCTGTCTGTCTGTCTCTCGCTCTGTCTCTGTCTTTGTCTCTGTCTCTCTCTCTCTCTCTCTCTCTCTCTCTCTCTCTCTCTCTCTAGGAGCAAGCCTTTCTTATCCTCCCCCCACCAATGTTTCCATCACCTCCGTCAACATGGAACATACTCTACACTTCTTGCCGGGCCCCAGAACCCCAACACACACACAGTTCAGGGTTGAAGTCCAGAGAGTCCGGTAGGCCTTTTTTTGCATCTTTCCACAAAAACCAAAGCACCAAAACAAAGTTTATTACTGAATTTGTACTTAATTTTATGTTAACATTTTATCACCTTCACTTCATCAAAACATGAACGTGCCCGAGTGGGCAGGCCTAGTATTCCAACCAATAGTAACACACATTGGGGCCCAGATTTTCGACCAATCACATTCTGCCTGATGAAATGACGTCTCCCCTCTTCCTGTTTTACCTGAAATCTGAAACTGGCACATTACACAAGAATGGATCTTGCTTATTAGATTAAGTACAGTTATGTAAAAAGCTATTAATAGCTGAACGTATAGCCTAAAGTACAAAACAATGGGTATGAGAATCTGGGGGCAAAGCATTGTGGGAATCAGTAGTAGAAATAGTGAATTGTTGGTGTTATATACAAGTTTAACTACATTTGGATATGTTGCTGTTGTATACTAATTTAAAAACATTTGAATATGTCATGTGCTACTTTAAGAACATTTGGATACGTTTGTCATGTGCTACTTTAAGAGCATTTGGATACGTTTATGTCATGTGCTACTTTAAGAACATTTGAATATGTTTATGTCGTGCTACTTTAAGAACATTTGGATACATTTATGTCATGTGCTACTTTAAGAACTTTTGGATATGTTTATGTCGTGCTACTTTAAGAACATTTGGATATGTTTATGTCGTGCTACTTTAAGAACATTTGGATACGTTTATGTCATGTGCTACTTTAAGAACATTTGGATATGTTCATTTCATGTGCTAGTTTAAGTACACTTAATTGTGTTGATGTTATTCACATAAACATTAAAAAAAAAGTAGTGACGTAATGACCACAACCGGTAGCATTCAGTAACATGTAATGTAACATGCAAGTCATTCAGTAAATACCAAATGAATTACACAGCGTTCTCCACCCTCTTTATTTAATATTAATATGGTCATATCCATATCCATCCATCCGTCCACCCATCCGTGTTGTCTTCCAGGAGGAAGAAGTTGTGGAAGCCAGCAGCCTGGTGTGCTAGCCTGAGGGCCAGCCAGACCTGTAACCTCACCGCCCTCATCAAGGATCCCTGGAACCAATACCAAGCCCGTGTCCAGGCCTACAGCCCCACCGGCAACACCTCAGACTGGGCCACCTCTCACCTCTTCCAGCCCATGACAAACAGTGATAGTCCCCCACCCCACCCCACACACACACACACACACACACACATGTGTTAGCAAACATATGACGTCGGTTTTACATGACAATCCATATTTCTCACAATATGAACTTCCTTAGTAAATAGAAGTATAACTATATACTCCCCCCAGCTGTTCTAGGACCCCCGGATGTGTTTGTGTCAGGCTGTGGGAACTGCTTGGACCTGCAGGTCAGACCTCCAACCACCGGGCAGCAGCTGCTGCAGCTCTACAGACACCTGCTGTTATTGGTGCACAGGACCAGGGATGGAACACAGGTACAGGGTCACCCAGGCACGTGCACAGGGGGTCGGCAGGGGTGACTGCTGCTAAAAAAGTTTTTTAAATGGGCCCAAAAAAGGGGTTTTTATTTTTTCAAAATAATAGCTTTATTGTTGTAGTTGTTACTACTGCAGATGCTCTTGTTTAAATAAATATAATTCTTAGCTAGCTTAGCAGTCATCATTATGGGGGGTACTCTTCATTTGCTTGAACCACTGCCCCTCACAATGTGGCCCTGCGGTCACCAACGCTTGCTATGTCGGAGCTGTGTGCATGCATGTGTGCGTTGCGTTGCAAACTAGATTGGTAGAACTACAACAGTTTGAAATGTCCATAACCCAATGCAGATAATAATATTAATAACAATCACATGGTTATGGTTATTTTACGTTTTAGATCCTGTTGTTCATCACTTGGAAGGAGAACCAAACCTCCTGACCCCGCCTTTAAAAAATGCTTTCGGGTTTTGTCATTCAGGGGTTTTATTACAATAGTTATAGTCGGCTTCTAGTCCAGGCATTCTGTGAGAAAAAGGGGGTGAACCTCCCACAAATTGCAACAGAAACTCTTTCAACTGTTTTAGTCTCATAAATACCTTAGTTATAACGTATCAAAAGTCCTAAGAAATCCCAGTGGTGGAAAGTATTGAAAAATGCTAAGATAGGTGATGCCACAATTTCCCATTGATGCCCATGTTAAAAAATGTTTTCTTGTCTGATGTCCACATAAAAGGTTCAGTACTGTCCACAATCAACCACAAACTGTGTTGGATGTTGGATGCAAATTATTACTTTTTATTTATTAATTAGAGCCGATTTTGTGTAGAGATTGTGCCCAGATGCTGCCATGAAAGGAAGCATTTCTAGCTAGTGCTAGCTAGCTAGTGCTAGCTATCCCTAGCTAACCCCACTTGGGTCATGAGCTCTAGCTAGCTTGTTAGTTGAGCTCATGTGACCTAAAAATATCCCTTCCCCAACCTAACAACTGATAAGTGCGACCTCTGCTGGTTGCAGGTAAATATAAAATAAAAATAATAGCCTACTCACATGTATATGATCTTGCTGTGTCAAAGAATCTTCCTGAGTAGGACACTAATATGGATGTGTGACAGTTTCTGGTTGATTGTGGACAGTACTGAACCTTTTATGTGGACATCAGACAAGAAAACATGCATAAATCCATTTTTAACATGGGAGTCAATGGGAAATTGTGGCTTCACCTATCTTTTTCAATACTTTCCACCACTGGGATTTCTTAGGACTTTTGATATGTTATAAGTAACATATTTATGAGACTTAAACAGTTGAAAGAGTTTCTGTTGCTGAATAACTGAACAAACCCAAGACAACCAAGAAAATGCAAATACTTCATACACTCAACCCTGAAACTAACACAAGATGCCATAAACAACACCACCTTTTACTGAGTGCACTGCATTGGTGTAAAAAAATAACACCAGCAGACCAAGATCCATTATCGCCAAATTTGAATACTACAAACAAAAAGAGTTTGTGAAGAGCAGAGAAAAGGAGCTAAAAGGAACTACCTCTGGAACGATCAGTACCCAAGGGAGATTCAGGACAGGAGAAAGAAACTGCTACCAATCATGAAACAATACTGTACAAAGGGAAGAAGAGCTGCACAGACTGTAGACAAACTGTATATAGATGGTCAGCTTGGCGACAGAAACATCACCACCTGGCTATGACTCCACTATCTAAAATGACTCAAATCTAAATGGACCCAAACTCTTTCATTAGATTACAATATCACCCAACAGAAGGGTTAAAATAGAACACCCAACTTACACCCAGTTGTCCCTACAATAACACATATTGTTCCATGTTTGTCATTTTCTTGTGCTCAATGTTCTCACATTTGTAAGACCTTTGTTGTTGTTTTTATTTGTTGTTTTATTGTGTTTGTTTGTTTTCTTACCCCCTTCCACTTCAGTTCATATATTTCCTGTTCTGTAAGATCTATGTACACATTTCATAGATGTAGGGAAGTGTATGGAGTACCCCAATCAGTCTAATATTCAAACAAAAACTCTAAACTAAACCCACCCAAAGATGGTGCTCTAACACATCATTACTTCAAGACAAAAAAATTGACACATACTTCAAGAAAGAGTGAACATACCTCATGGAAACAAACAAACAACTCTCCAAATACCTCACCTACACTACTTTGGGAAATGTCAAGATCAGTATTGAGAGGTAAAATCACCTCTTACTCCTCATGTAAGAAAAATAAACAACAAGAACAGGAAAACAAACTAGAGGAGAAAATCAAACAATTACACAATTCCTACGTAGCCAACCCCCCTGAACTCAGAAAGAAATCAGAGAAGCCTAATTTCAACTTGACAACATTACTAACAAAAAACAGTTGATGTTACAAAAGCTATGCTACAATCACTTTGAACAGAATGATAGATCAGGCAGATACCTCGCAAACCAACTCAAACGCATTAAAGAAAAATCATATCAATGTATTCATATCATCATATCAACAATCAAAGACTCAGTGGGGAACATCACCCAGGACCCACAAAACAGGACTTCAAAACATACTACTGTAAATTATATAAAAATGACAAAGGAAAAAAAAATCGCATTACCTACATGACAACAACAATAAAGACTGGACTGGATGGTTTCCCAGCTGAATTCTATAAGCACTTCTGGCCAGCAGTATTGCTGTTATTCACTAGAATGGTAGATGAGATCAAAAATCAAAATTCATCCCACAGCATATGAATACAGCACTCATCTCAGCACTACTTAAGCCAAATAAAGACCCAACACGCACAAGCTATCGCCCCCTATCATTAATCAAAATCATTAGTAAAGCATTAACAATTCAAATCAATAATTTCATCTCTCACATCCCATCAAAACAAAACCAATACAGTTATCCTGTCATTAGATGCAGAAAGGGCTTTTTATAGAGTAAACTGGACATTCCTCATCAAAACCAGAGACAAATCCAAATCCAAATAAATCACTCAATGAAGTTATTAAAATCACCAATGCCTACTCTACCCTTTTTGACTTCAATTAATTGGAACAAATCAACTATTTTACCATTGTGCCAGCGTAGTTGGAATACTACCCCTCAGAACCCCCTTTCTCCCTTAGCACAGGCAATATCACATATCTAGGTATACAAATTATTCCAAACATCACTGCATTATTAAAAACAATAGAAGATTGCTTAAACCTTTAGGTGCAGTCTCCCCCTATCCCTGTCACTGTGCATACTAGGAAACTTGGGCATACTTGACACATCACATAAACAAATCACAACACCTCTACTGGTAGCCTTATCTATCTCCAAGAAAACGATTCTACTACATTGGATAAACAGAAAACAACTCACCGTCTCACAGTGGTTAAATCTTTCAACAGAGCAAGTAACACTGATACAAAACCCAGCCCTACAAAAACCACAACTTGAACAAGTTAATGAAAAGTATTAAAAACTGCTTAAATCTCTTGAGTTGCCAGTGAGCTAATGCCACAACAAACTCAAACAATTCATCACTCAAACATTAATTTACATTTACATACATACACAAACACAAATAGGACCACACACACACACACATACACACAGTAGACATACAAGTGGAGACACACTCACACAGACACAAACACACAACACTGAAACTGCTAAGATTATTAGAAGAATATTATTATTGTCACATAATGATTTATTGAAATTTCTTTCTCCCTCATTAATTTCTATTTATTTATTTAGTCATTCATCCACAATTTTTGCAGTCTTTTTGTTTGTTTCTATTATTACTGCTGCCACAAATATCATTAGTGACTCAAATACTTATATGTCCAAACTGACTCCACACAGCTGCTTCCCTACAATGATTAATCACCACACATCTTCTTCTGCATCTACAGCTAATCTCTCTATTTCAATGTTCTATATGTTGTTAACCTGTATCCACCACTACCTTCCTATCTTCATGTCATTCCTGTCTTTGTTGAGTTAAAAAAAAACTAAAACAAAACAACACTTGCATGCAGAAAGTATGTAAAACAGCTAATTTGCATTCTAGTTCATTCTTTCAATCTGATCACTATGTGACACAGTAACATAGTATATTACATATGGTGCTAGAAGTCATATGAAATCAATCCACACTTCCAGGTTTCCCTCAACATGCATTCACTGCCACACCCCCGCTCCACTCTGCTGTCCCGTAATCAGGACAATCACACACACACCTGTTTCCCATTCACTCAACCACTATAAATACTCCAGTTTCGCACACGCACTCACTGCCAGATTGTTCTTTGGTTTATTCCATGCAAGTCTCTAACGCACTTACCGTTTTGATCCCTGGATGCCGACTCAGCCTGTCCTTGATTCTCCATCATCGCCTGATCCCTGGTAAATGACCCAGCCTGTCTTTGATTCTCCCTCATCGCCTGATCCCCGGTAACCGACCCAGCCCATCTCCGATTCTCCCTCGTTGCCTGATCCCCGGTAAACGACTCAGCCTGTCTTTGATTCGCCCTCCTCACTTGTTCCCTACCTTGCCTTCTGTACCCGACCCGATACCTTGTCAAATTGTTTCCTGCCTGCCTGTACCTCTGCATGTGGTGATAATTAAAGGTGACAATGAATTGTACCTTTTGAATTGTGTGTTGCATCTGGGTCTACCTCCGGTCCGTTACATGAAAAATAGTTTGATTGTACAAATCCTCACGATGTGGAGTATGAGGAGTTTACTAGCTGTGGTAGACCGAAGCAACCAACTTTACTGCTCAAAAAGGAGCGGCACTTGTAGATACCGCAGGGTTCCGGTGCTGGCTTCTTAATGTTTTGGAACCGTATTCGACTACTAACTGGTAGGGTAGCAACTCTGCAAGTATCCAAAAGCAAATACTGTGATTCAGAGATATGTTTGTAGGTATGAGGTACTGTGTGTGAACAATACAGCCATATCCCATATGTCTTACCTTGTGTGTGCATAATGTCAGTTGCTAAGCACTCCTGCTTAATATTTAAACACCCCATAGCACCAGCAAGGAATAAGTCGCATTGGAAATAAGTGAAATTGGTTGTGATGGTTGGCATCATAACCGTATAGTGAGCGGTGGTCCTGCATGTTACTATCCTGTTTGTTTATGCACGTTAACAGCTAAATGCTAAATACACCCAGCGATACACATCTAAATAACGACGCAGATCTGTTATGTTTCAAAGAAAAGAAAATAAACATTTTGGAATTAAGTTATACATCCGTTAACAGATGTATAACTTAATTCCAAAATGTTTACTCATACTTTAATAACAACAATATTCTCTGCTAACAATCAATCTTCTAAACTGTCTCTGATGCAGCCGGACCGGCCGTGTATTGATAAACTGTGCCAAGCATCTTCCTCACTGCCCTTATGATTGTGCCATTGATCTCCTGCCCAGTGCTTCCCTTCCCAACGGGCGTCTGTACAATCTCCCCAGACCTGAGCATGAGGCAATGGAGAGATGCATTCGGGACTCCCTGGCTGCTGGAATCAGCCGGCCTTCCTCTTCTCCAGCAGGGGCAGGTTTCTTCTTTGTGGGGTGGAACCCTGCGGCCGTGTATAGACTTTCGCAGCATGAACAGCATCAAGAGTAACAATAAGTATCCTCTGCCATGAATCACCTCTGCTTTCACTCCTCTCCATGGAAACTGTTTTCTCGAAGCTTGACCGATGTAACGTCTGCCACCTCGTCCGCATCTGTAAGGGGGATGAATGGAAAAAGGCTTTCAATGCTCCCTTAAGTCATTTTGTTCATCCGTTCAGTTTAACGAATGCCCTTGTTGTTTCATTTAGTTAATGACTTGCTCAGGGATATGCTTAACTGTTTTGTTTTTGTTTACCTGGATGACATTCAGATTTGTTTCCCAGACCTCCGCTGAGCATGAACTGCATGTCCGCCAGGTACTCCAGCGGCTCTTGGAGAACAGGCTCTTTGTAAAGGCGGAGAAGTCTGAGTTCCACGTCCCCAGTGTATCCTTCCTTGGATATGTTATCGCCTAGGCCAAGTAAAAATGGATCCTGCCAAGGTTTCCGCGGTGAGAGAGTGGCCAGCACCAACCAACCACAAGCAGCTGCAGCGCTTCTTAGGTTTTGCCAACTTTTACAGCAGGTTCATCCGTGACTCCATTCAGCTGGACCCCTGACAGAGACCGCTTTCACAGAACTCAAACACCGGTTCATATCTGTTCCTGTCCCCGTCAAACCCCATACAGCCTTGCAGTTTATTGTGGCGGTAGACACCTCAGATACAGGGGTAGGAGCGGTGCCTGTCACAGTGGTCCCAGTCCGACAACAAGATCCATCCGTGTTTCTTTTTACAGAGGCTCTCCCCTCCTGAGAGAAACTATGATGTGGGCAACCGGGAGCTTCTCGCAGTCAAGCTAGCATTGGAGTAGTGTCACCATTTGCTGGGAGCATTGACTGACCACCGAAACCTCACCAATCTACAATCTGCCAAGCACTTGAACTCCCATCAGGCCCGGTGGGCGCTGTTCTTCGGTAGGTTGAACTTTACGTTTACAAACCGTCCCGAGTCCCACAATGCCCAACGCTCTGTCTCGGGTCTACACCACTGTAGAGGAGGATCCTGATCCGGCCCCCATTCTTCCGTCTATCTGTTTCGTCGCCACTGTCACTTGGCAGATTGAGTCCATAGTCAAACAGGCCCAGGCTCACCACCCTGATCCTGATAACGGTCCACCTAACCGCCTGTTCATTCCCGATACTGTTTGCTCCAAGGTCCTCCAGTGAGCGCATTCTACCTGCCACCCTGGGATCACCCGGACCATCAGTAATTCTGGTGGCCAACTATGGATGCTGACATGCGGTAATTCATCTCAGTCTGTACTCCGTATCTCCGTCCCCTGCCCCTCCCCAGTCATCCCTGGTCACACATCTCCCTCCATCTAATGGTGACTACCATTCTCATCATTATAGATCAGTTCTCTAAGGCCATCCACCTTCTCGCCCTGCCCAAACTACCCTCTGCTAGAGAGACCGCCAACCTGTTGGTAGACCATCTTTTCCACCTCCATGGCATCCCGTCTGGGCCCCAGTTCATCTCCCAAGTCTGGAGGGAATTCTGCAATGCCCTGGACAGCTCTGGCTATCACCCTCGGCCAATCAGAGCGGGTCAACCAGGAGATGGTGGCTGTGCTCCGGTGTATGACGTCTTCAAACCCATCAACCTGGAGCACCCAGTTGTCATGGGTGGAGTATGCCCATAACTCCTTAATCAATGCCTCTTCTTGTTTGTCCCTATTCCTCTGCTCCCTAGGGTATCATCCTCCCTTATTTCCTGCCCAGGACAAGGATATCGTGGTACCATCCGTCCAGGCCCACATGCGCCGCTGCCGGCGTACCTGGAAACATGCCTGCGATGCTCTACTCTGCACATCTGCCCAGTCCCAGACTCAGGCCAACCACCGCCGTGCCCCAGCCCCCGTCAACTCTCCTGGACAAAAGGTATAGCTCCTAGTGAAGGACCTGCCATTAAAGGTGGACTCTTGGAAGCTGGCTCCCCATTCTATCTGTGTCCTGTGGTTGGAGGAGCTTAGAAGAAAGCCACTTGCATGCCTGCCAGCAGCATGTAGTAAGGAGTATTGCTACACTGGTCACAGGAACCTCTCGGACCCGGAAGGGACATAGAAGGGCTGCCCGGGAACGCACTGGAGCCACCACCCACGGCGACAGGCAGCCACCTCCCAGCACCAGCCTATTCCCGATGGCAGCGATGGTCGCCGGTGGAGGACAGGGGAGTAATCATCATTGGCTAGCCACCCTGGAACTAGGCCGCATCTGCCCAGGACCACAAATAGAACATGGCCTGTACGAGATCTACCATCAACCCTGTGCTGTCTGTTTAAATCTCCTTCCCTCCCTCCCTCCCTTCGTGTTCATCCCACCTTTCATGTCT
>OMNS01078214.1:10267-23259 GCA_900303225.1 Laemonema laureysi
CAAAGCCTGTCTCCTCCAGCCCCTTGTCTCCCCCTGCACCTGCTCCCCCGCCTCCCCGGATGATTAATATCGTCCCACTTACTCTGTCTGAGTAAGGGAGTATGGGAAGGACGCAGTGGCTCATTAACATAAGACATTTCAAAGTGGTGTGTTCAGGTAGGGGATTGGGGTGTGTCCCCAAGGCCAAGAGGCAGCCAAAAAAACAATTAAATACTCTTCTTCCGTAGATTAATTTTGCAGTTTGTACATACCCATTTACACACATACATTTACAATCACAAATGTGCACCTCGCACTGCATCATCCTCAGCCAGCATCCACCAACACCCTCCTTGAATCTCTGCTGCTCTAGTGTCTAAAGAGAGAGTTGAGAGTCGGTAACATTCATATTCTCTAGAGACTTTTACTCCCATTTTCTAGTGCACCTGCATCAGTGGTGGGAGTAACACCATTGACAACGTCATACAGAAATCCCACTGGAATTCCTCAGGAGGGAGGCGAAAGAGAGAGAGAGAGAGACAGAGAAGATGGCGAGGGCCAAAGGGCAATCAGACAGGGAAGAGAAAAAGAGAGACATAGGGAAAGTCAAAAGCCAGACAGCACAGAGTGAAGTAGAGCGAGAGGGAGAGATTACTTCTCACTACTTCAATTAACCCTCCTGTTATCTTCATATTTACATATTTTATCCTTGGGGTCAATTTGACCCCAGCAATTTAAACATTATTATAATTAAAAAAGTTACCCAAGTGTATGTGTCAAGTACTTTGTTCCTTTGTTGACTATCTAAATAGCCCTTTAAATAAAACATAACCAGTTGGCAAAACATCTTTGCTTAGAGGTCATTTCCAATTGAGCACACAGAGCACCAAGAGAAATGGTTGAGAAGGGTGCTGTGCAAGCTGGCTAGCCAAATGGCACTGGCATTCTTTTATATCTACCATCATTTCCTATCATAGACCCACTGCGGCACGTTCAATATCACACCTCTCTGCTGCGAATCATGACAATTTAACCCAAATCTCTCTGCAACCTCTGTTATCCCCTGCCCTTAATCCGCAAATCCAGCAAAGTTTGTTAAATATCAGATCTGTTAATAATACATCTTTTTTATACCATGATTTTATTACTTTGAATACATTCGATTTTTTTATCATCACAGAGACATGGTTATCTCAGGGTCGGGGTTATGTAGTCCTTTTATTGAAGCAACCCCCCCTCATTTTACACACCTCGGGGGTTGCTTATATTTACAGAAAATATTTTAAATGCACTCCATTTTATTTAGTAATTCTACATCATTTGAACAACTTGGTTTTATTGTAAACTCTGCAATCAATCTTGACTGCTGCCATTCTCAGACTCTCATCACTGATTGTATGGACACCTTGGAATCTTTTAATCTCACTCAAGCCATACAAAATCCCATACATTCAAAGGGTCACACTCTAGACCTGGTTCTTTACAGTGGTCTCAACCCTGACAACTTTGAGACTAAGGATATCTGTGTGTTTTATTCAGTGTTTTTTTTATCCTAACTCTCCATTACTCACAGTACACCTGTCCGCCACCGGGTTTTTAACTCTATGTCTGCTAGCAAGTTTTCTGAGCTTTTTACTGCCGCTTTTTTTAACTGCCTTTAATCCACATTTTAACACAGAGGAGTTGGTCTCCGTTTTTAATCACACCTGTCAGACTTTCCTGGACTCTGTTGCCCCCTTCAAAGATAAAAACATCTGGAAAGAAGGAATGAAGACAAAACAAAAGACAGTGATAGAAGCATGAGCATCCTTCTTCTCTAACTTATTAGTCATTTTAGCAAATCATTCCAACCCCAGAATTGTATTCAAGGTAATAGACTTGGTCATTTTACCCATGCCTCTCATCATCAAGCCAGTGATCCAAAAGCATATGCAAGTTGGGAAGCATTGGCTGTCATCTGTTCACATTGGTCACTGATCACAAGGCTCTGGAGATAATCTGGAATAATCCCAGATCAAGACAACCGGCAAGAATAAAAAGATGGGGACTGAGGCTTCAGCCATACAACTTCCATGTTGAATACAGGAAGGGGGCTGACAACCCTGCTGACTACCATCACCCTATACAGGCACAAATAGTCAGTTCACATCGCAAATAACAGTATATAACAAGTAGAATATAATATTTCAATTGTGGAGAAAACCGGGACAATTTGGTAGCAAATTACATTTCAGTGTTATACAGATATTTGTCAGGACTCGGGACACCCAGCTTGAAACCGGGACAATCCTGGACAAACCCTCTGGTCTGATCTGCTCAGACTAGAGCGTATGCTATAGTATGCTGATATATTTCTCAGATTTGCTGCTGACCCACAAAAGGATCCCTATAGCCCACGCAAGAGAAATCACCACAGTAGATGGCATATTAGATGTCCGGCAACAGACTCATTGCATCTGTTAAGGCCATCGACGACTACTGATGACGTATCAGGGTCTTGAAGGGTTGTCCCATTTCATAGGGGAAGATTTCAAACACTACCCCGTAACTCTATTCCAAGGGGCAAGTCGAAAAGCCAGGGGCACTCAAAAAAGAGGGGTTGGGGTAAAAATAAGAAATGGGATTGGGCCTTACAGTTAGCACATGGAGGACACCAGGGAATTGTTAAAACAAGGTCACTTCTCAGAACAAAGGTCAATATAGACCAACAAGCAGAAGCAATGGTTAAAACGTGCCTAGTATGCCAGGCAAACATACCAGTCACACACACTTAACCACTGCAGATAACTGAGCTACCAGAACTCTCCTGGCATAGCGTTAGTGCAGGCTTTTACTGTCCCTCTCCCCACAGGAGAATATCTGCTGGTCATAATAGACGACTACACATGATACCCGATTGCCGAAGGGTATTGGGACAGCAAATCAGTTCTCCTGGTAATGGACAATGTGTTTTCCATGTTCAGCATTCCCAGAGTGTTGAAAACAGACATTTCATGGAAACACTAGGCAAGAACATCCGTGTTGCCACAATGCAAAGTATGCCATGGAAACTAAATAAAAAATGTAAATACATTTCTTCGAGAATATAGGTCCACACCGCATAGCACAGCAGAGACTTCACAGGTGGAGTTGCTGTTTCAACAAAAGATGCACACACAACTTCCAATAGTTGAGCAGGCCACTCTCCTCATCTCACTCCAGGAGACATTGTACTTCATCGTCAGCCCAAGCACAACAAACTAACCACACGTTACAACACTGATCCATACACAGTGTCCAGAGCCAAGGGATCAATGATCACTGCAACAAAGAATGGACATTCCATCACAATGAACTTGTTGTTCTTCAAGAAAGTCACCACTGAGCTCCATAGTGTCCCACCTGAGCTTGAGGATGAGAGTGAGGAGACTGCTGTTACTATAACAGATCCAAGATACCCTGCTTGGCAAAATAGACAGCCCCCTCGCCACCTGAGTGAATATGAATAGCCCTGAGAGCTGATACTGACTGTTGTAAATACAAGAAGAGAGACTGTTTGTCTTAGTCCATTAGTCTCATGGACTGTTAAATCTTGTGAAAATATGCATAAAAAAATATTTTTTTTATGTTTAGTGTTACTTATTCCAAAAAGGAATATTATATATTCTATACTGTTTTATAAAGCATTGTTTCATATAAGAACACAGAAACACATGTTTTTGTTGTATTATGAAAAGAGTTGTTTCAGTTTATATGGGTGAATTGAAAGGAATGGTCAATTAATATTTATTAGAGAATAAGCAACATCCTAGTTTTTGTGTTATAATATATACCATGCATGTCATTCCCTAGTTATCAGATTCTAGACCCTTTGTTCACAGAGTGATGTAATGCCCACATCACAGAGTGATGTAACGATGTAATGCTTCTGGTAGTGCCTCACAGCAAGGAGGTTGTGGGTTCAAATCCTGCATGGTGCAGCTGGTTCCCGGGCTTTTCTGTGTGGAGTTTGCACGTTCTCCCCGTGCTCACTCGGTTTCCCCCCCATAGAAACCCCACAAGAAAAACATGCAGAAAGAACAAAAGTCCGGACGTTCCTGACGAAAACATTTGGACTTGGTCCCTGGGCGCCGCACTGATGGCGGCTCCTAGCTTTCCCTGGGCCAGCCCCTAAACACTAACGGCCCCGGCGAAAACAAAATAACGTGTGTGTGTATGCGTCGCAGCTCACGTGTGTTTGTGTGTTACCGTGTGGCGATTAAAGGATTACGGTCCTATGGTTATAGTAGATTAAAGGACTACGGTCCTACGGTTATATACCACGGCTGGAACAGCTAAAGAAGGAAGATGAGTACTACCTGACCACTCTCGAGCGGATTGCGTTGATCTGTCGGTGGCCCAAAACTGACTGGGCAATTAGACTGATCCCCTGCCAACTGCTGGGTCAAGGAGAGCCTATCTATGAGAGGCTGAAGGAAGCTATTCTGATTAATTATAGCACGACTCCCAGGAGGTCGAGCCTGAGGAAACTCCTAAACAACTTTATGTGACATTAAAGGAGCTCTATGGCAAGTGGGTATAGCCTGCCAAGAAAAAAAGTGGGAACAGGAGAGGGAACAGGAAACAGGAGAGACTATAATACTGAAGCAGTACCTGAAGATGCTTTCATCAAAGCTGCAAGGACAGAGCACAACCCAACAACTGCAGCAGCAGCTGATACCTTTGTGGCCACCCGACACCAAGCTCAACTGTGGAGTCTTACTGGATGTAGAGAAAGTACCTCTTTTGCCTTTGCCAGTCATCAACGTCCCCTTCAAGCGGATAGAATAGATATTACTGAACAGTAACAGACCGTCCAAGAAGTCTGTTTTTTTTTCGGTGAGTAAAATTTTATTTAACGTTATGTTAGTTACTAATTAGCATGTATTGGTGTAGCTCTTTAACTAGCTAATTAGCCAGCTAATGCATTAGCCTTGGGTTAGCCTTCGAGCAAGATGCCCAGCCAGGATAGCAATGCTAAAGGGAGCATACTGAAGTCAAAACCTAATAAGTGTTACAATTGAGGGTGATGATACGTTTTAACAAAAGGTGTCTGTATGAGGTTGGAAAATAATGTTCACCATGTTAGTTAGCTAATGTTATGCAAAGTTAATGTTAAACTAGCCATACTAACATTAGCATAACGGTAATGTTAATGCTAGACATGGCTAGGTACGTTAAAAGCATAGTGCCAAGCACCCGTTCACTCTTTCTGGGGAGCGGTAATGTTACTTGGTGGATGCCACGGGGTGTCCACTCACATTAGAAAGTGAGCCAGTCGCCACCTCTTCCTGGCCAGGTAACAGCAGCATTTGGCCTACCAGAAGGCTCCCTCAGCTGCTTCCCTGGGGCATTGGACAGCGCCTACAGCTCAGACCCTTAACCAAGACTTTTAACCAAGGCTTTTAACCAAGACAGGCCATACTGAATGTTTTTTGTCCACCATCCACACTGCAACTAAGGGAGGAAAATAAATGAGTGTAATAAATGTTTCTGGTAATGAAAAATAACTACAAAGGGTGGCTCAGTTTTTTATGTTGACAATACTAATATGTCAAAATGGAACAAGGGAGCAACACCTCAAAATCTAAAAATATATTTGTCTTTAAATACATTTTGTTGTTGTTGTTGTTGTCCTTTGAAGACAATGTAATATCAACTGTCTAAAGTCAAGAATCCAAGACTGGTAGTCTATGCTGTGTGTAGCAGGCGTGGAGGAGGCATCACGGGTGGTGGCCATGACCTCAACAAGGCTTGATGTACTGAAAAAAATAAACATCTTGTAACAAATATATAAGTGCCTTTCTTTTTCAACAGTCATATTGAAGAATTCAAGATAATGATCATGCACAGGGCTGTCGATAGCAGTAATGTTATACATAAGTTTCATAAGTTCATAAGTTACTTCTATCAGTGTCAAAACAATAAATAGCGGTGTGGGGAATTATAATCTTTAATGTAAGCCATTATGCACCGATGCATCCGCACTGACAATCGAATGATTTGGAAGATTTTCGAATTTCTTGTTTGGTATAATATTAATTCCTGAACAGGCTAAAATACAAAAATATGCAAGCCAGTAACATTAGCTATTGATAAAGCATTTATGGTAAGAACACTACCATCACATGTAACTTTAACTTAGCTTATTAACGTTAACTTTAAAACTTTAAAAGCATAATCAAGTGTGACATCTAAATAAAACAACTTGTAACTTGGTTATGTAGTTCAATTCTAAATGATTTGCTTCAATTTACAAATTCCAAAAACTTCTTTTCCCATTTTTGGATTAGCCGGAAGTTGGGCGCAGTAAGGCACTGCCAAAATGGCGATGGCCAGGAGCCACCCACTTGCCATATTGTCCATATTTTATACAGTCTATGGGTTTAACCAGCGATGATGATCAGAGCTGTGGAAGACGAGGAAGAAGAGGAAGAGCAATACCTACCTGGTCTAACCCCCACTAGCTCCAACCTGGCCCTTACCCATCTACCCAGACAGCACCAATCTCAGGTTCGCCACCTCTGTAACCCTGTTTTATTCCAGGAAGTACCCACCATTAGAACATGACATTGTACTGAACCCTAATGATGTTTCTAGATGAATGAGCTACCAGATACCTGAGCGCTTAATCATCCCACTGAAAAGGGAAATTGACTTCAGGTCCATGGAAATCATTGAGCAGTCATGGAGTGAGTGGTGTAACTCAGTGGTCCTGGTACCCAAGGATGGTACCCTCAGATATTATATTGACCTCCATTACCTGAGTTCTGTCTCAAAGTTCGACTCCTATCGAATTCTTAACTACCCATGACATATGTAAAGGATATTGGCCCCTAACGTCCCCCGCCAAAGAAACTTACAGCATTTCAGACACCATGGGGTCACAAAAATGCCGTTTGGATGTCACAGAGCTCCAGCCACCGCCCAACACTTGGATCAGGTATTAAATTGGTTGTTTCATTATGCTGCTGCCTATCTTGATGATGTTGTCATCCACAGCTGCACCCTCTACCCCAAACAAAGACTCTCTGGAATTTCTGGAAATGGCAGGTTGGTACAGGCAGTTTGACTCCAATTCCTCTGCCAGAATGGCGGTTCTCACAGACATTACCAGGAAAACCTGTCTGAACAAGATCCAGTGGACAGCTGAGGCAGAGGAGGCCTTCAACGATATTGTGCCAGCCCACAAATGTTCCTGCCCGGCATGGAAATTTCAAATTACGCACTGGCTGTAGCATTGTTGTCGGATAAGCCAGTTTTTAGACTTGCATGTTTCCTTAATCTCTAATGACATATCATGACATATCATATCTCTCTTGTATGAGAGGTAGATCTTTGCTGATATTTTGACTTGTGTAGTGATCTTAGACTTTAAAAGGTTGGTGACTACTGCTCTACTTCTACCACCATTTCATCTCAGCTGAAAGAGTAAAAAAGACTTTTCATCTTTAGGGAGTTCCTTTTTCCCCTTTACTTTGTTCAGTCAATACAACCCCCCCTCCATCTTCTAGTGCACCTGGGGCAGTGATGGGAGGAACACCCTTGACGACATCGTACAGAAATTCAGCTGGAATTCCTCAGGAGGGAGGCGAGAGAGAGCGAGAGACAAAAGGGAGACGAAGATAGCGAGGGCCAAAGGGCAATCAGACAGGGAAGAGAAAAGCAGAGATTGGTTTTTACACTACTCCATTAACCCTCCTGTTGTCTTCAAATCACACATTTAAACCTTGAGAAAATGATTATCATTAAAAAAATCTCACTGATTTACCTAAAACTGGAAAGAAAGATCTTTCCGTGTCTGCTGGTGGTTGAGAGACAACAGGCGGATTAACACTAAGGGTCTCATTCTCATTACAGGAGGATGTCTCATAATCAGCATCTCAACATTATCCTCAGTCTCAGACACACTCTCCTCTGTCACTTTCACTGTCAAAGAGCTGTGACAAAACCTCATTGGCAGAAAACCATTGCTTAGCGGTCATTTTCAATTGAGAGAGAGCATAAGGACGAACACACAGAGCACCAAGGGAAATGGTTTAGAAGGCTGCTGGTCAAGCATTACACCCCTGCCCGACCACTTCGCTCTGCTTCCTCAAGGCGACTGGTTGCCCCATCGCTCAGAGACCCCTGCGGCCGATCTACGAAGTCACGGCTCTTCTCTGTCCTGGCCCCGCAGTGGTGGAATGAACTCCCCACTGAGGTCAGGACAGCCGAGTCGCTGCCCATCTTTTGCTGCAGGCTGCACCTCTTCAGGAGACACTACCCTGACCCCCCCTCCTAGCACCCCCCCCCTAGCACTTGACCCCTCCTCTTGTCTGAGCTCTTGTTTATTTAATACTCTTGTTTATTTAATACACTTTGTCTTAGCTCTTATTTGAATTTTTAGTTGTCTCACTTTAAGAAAGTAGGCTGCTAACTCATTGCACTTTTACCTTAGCACTAGTTATGCTATTAGCTGCTTGTCTAGGGAGGAATTGCTCCTACGATTTCTGGTAACTAGTTGTCTTGCCTACTGATATTGAATGCACTTATTGTAAGTTGCTTTGGATAAAAGTGTCTGGCAAATGACTGTAATGTAATGTAATGTAATGCAATGTTTGCTCCTCCCATATGTTCTGTGAACTGTCAGTGGTTCTCACACTACTACAGATATGGTTATGTTAGAGGGACAGAGGGACATTATTTGAAGATTATAAAATTGTTATAGTGACCTCAATATCATCCAAAACAACCAAAACAAATGTGTGCAAAATGTTGATGTTTCTGTTTTATACAGCTAAAATATCCCGGGGTCAAATTGACCCCAAAGAACACAAAGTGCACAGGACATGTTAATTGTATGTTTACCCAGTTGCCCCATTACATTTGTAAAATTTGCTAAATATGGACAAAGAAGTAATTTATTTAGAGACATTAAACATTAAATGGGGTCAAATTGACCCCAAAGATAATAGGAGGAAACCATTTTCCAACTCTTAGTTTACATTCCTTCAGTATTCAACAATGAAACATGCTCAAAGAAAGTACACATGGTTATATTTTTAAATGTAATGTCTAGGGTTTGACAAACATTTTTCAGGGCCGATACCGATTATTACAAGGAGACTGCTAACTGATATTTGGAACCGATATACATTTGCAGTAAAAATTTAAATCTAAATTTAGAATAACACAAACTCCAACATAAAACAAGGAACCTCCCAAACTCTTTCTTTACTTCCACTGGATTATTAATCAGATGACAACCCCACTTGTCACTTGTATCACTTAATACACCTACACATTTGTTTTTACATCTCAACGTCCAAAACATTTTGACACAGCTTCAGGACACACTTCAGTTACATGACTAGCAGTCGTTGGTTTAGACTGAGAGTATGACCGCCCCTGATAAGTGATGTGCAAGTAATAATGTTATAGCCTATCAATTATTTTGCCAGTCAGCTGGCTAAATTATGGATCAACAAATTAGTTTGATGTTCTCTATTGCATTCAAGTTAGCACTATGAGACAACATTAGCTTACGTTATTATGACCATCAGCTACCTGTAACATAACACCAACTCATATAACGTTACGTTCGCAATATGGTAGCTAAAATAAGTTCCAGTTGCACTGGCACCAACATGACTCAAAGGTATAGCTATCGCTACATAAATAAACTAAATCTAATTTTGGGTCTGTGCCCCTCAGGATGGCACTGATAAATGCTCACTCCATTGTGAATAAGTCTTTCTTACTGAAAAATGTATTTAACTCTAAAGGTCTGGATTTCCTGTTTCTGACCAAGACTTGGCAAAGGAGCATGTAATTTGGCCCTCTAATCGAAGGAACTGGAGCTTTCTCCTCATTTGAACTGCAGATGACCAAAGTTGTTTGTTAGAATCTGTTTTATTGTATTTTAATTTGCCAACCCCCTGGTTCAAATGGCTCTTTTATTTCTGAATTCTGTCATTTTTTTTATCCTCTATCATTAGGTTGAGTTATTATGGATGGTGATTTAAATATTTGCGTCAATGACGTTTCTTGCAGCTTTGTTGCTGATTTTCTTGACGTCGCTGAGTCTTTTAATTTTATTCAACACGTGTCTGGTCCCACATTAGGGGCTCATACCTTGGACCTTGTTTTTACGCTCGGTTTAAATATTGATTATATTTGTTCTGAGGAGCTGAATGTTACTGACCATGAATGTGTCAGTCTCAGTCCAGTAAACATGTGATTTGCTCTCGCGTCTTAAATAGCTGACAAGTTTCCTTCAACTTTTCACCCAAGCGCAGTGTTGTCTTCTCACGCTGATGTTGCCAGTCTGGTCCACTCCTTTAATACATGTTGCTCTGCCATTTTGGATAGAGTGGCTCCTAGTAAAATGAGACTTGTCCCCTCCGTCATTCATCCCCCCGGTTAAATTACACTATTATTATTTTTTGAGGGTAGAGTGACTGGAAATCCACCATACTCCATATTCACAGACTCTTTTATAAAGACCTTAATAACTTTAACAACATGGTTAGGGATGCAAGGGCATCATACTTTGCAAACAAACAGCTTATTTTACACATGCAGTAGTTCAACCTTTTCTGAAGAAAACCAACCTTGATCCATCCCTCACAAAAAACTATAGGCCTATCTCTGAACTCTGAAATCTCTGAATCTTTTATCGCAAATATATTAGAGAAGGTTGTTGCCAACTGGACTGGTTCTCGGATAGGACTATTTCTGTGTCGCTTGGTCCCTACTTTGAAACTGCTGCTCTTTCCTGTGGTGTGCCTCAAGGTTCTGTCTTGGGTCCTTTATTATTTGCTTTGTATATGCTTCCCTTAGGTCATATTGTTTGCAAATATCTCATAGGTATCTCATATCACTGTTACACTGATAATATCCAGTTGTATGTCTCTTTTAATCCTGATCAGACTGACAAACTGACCTGTTTTGGACCTAATTTACATTTTGCATTGGGACAAAGCTCACATGACATTTACGTAATTAGTAGTTTAAGTAACTTACTTACTTAAGTTAAGATCAAGCACAAATACAACATTTTCCAGCACGTTTCCAACATGCCCCTTCAAAATGGCTTCCTTCGGGAACCTATCCTGTGTCTCAATTTGTGCACTGCCATACTTTATTATTTTATTTTGAGTACATAAGTGTGTTCACACTGACAGCTATGTTAAAATGCAGGGCACTATAAGTACCCAGATATTGTACTCATAACGGTCAAAAAGTTGAGTGTGGAACGCTGGACACTTCTCACCCTCAATGGTCGCCATCTTGGTACATAGCAGCACAGCACATTCATTTTTTTAATGTGCACATGATTTAATTGAAATCAGTGAGCAAAGAGATATTTAGATATTTTTCCGAGCGTCAATCGTGGTCAAATGTTGGCGCCAATGAGTGCCCGGTTGCAATTTACCCAAAAAAATAAAAAAGAAGTGGTCAAATATTGCAATCATCATTTCCAATAAGTGCACAACGGTAGTCTGACAACACTAGAAACAACACTAGCCTGCCGAAAGTCACGCACTATGCGCCAATAAGTACATAGTGTACACAGTGTACTACATAGAAATGTACGGAAGTATCCGGATTGAGACACAGCAATAAACTCAGAGTAGTGATGAGCATTCCGGCTCTTTTCACTGAGTCAAATCATTGGCTCATCTTACCAATAACAGTTGGCTCTTTCCTCTCCCAAATGGCTTTGTTTATTAATGTTTTGCAACAAAATGTGTCATATAGGTGAGTCTGCTCCCATAGTTCACCTAAACTCGTTCACAAATGACCCATCACTAACTCAGATCTCCCACCTTACCTGACATAAATGTATGGTAATGAACTAAGCCAGGCACCAGCTTGAGGATTTAGAACAACTGGTATTTATCAAGGGAAATTGCACACCGGTGGGCATGCAACAAGCATAAGAACGCTTGATAAATCCCAACTTTTTAGTGCTTACAAACATTCTAAATTTCATGCATACGATAGGATTTAGAACTTTTTTCTATGAACTGTTAATAAATGAGTGCCCAGGGGTCTCATTTATAACTGTTGCTTACGCACAAAATGGGGCCTGAAAGAGGAGTATGCCACTTTCCATGCACACATTTTGATCTATAAAACAAACTACAGTAGGTGGTGAAGTTGAGAATTGGTGAATTGAAGCAAGATTGTTAATGACACATTTAATTTCACTGAATGTCAAATGTTAATTTATAGATCCACATTATCATAAACACTAAAACCAGTGTTATTAGTACTTGCACTTGTAGTGAGCCATAACTATTCCATAAGTGCCTTTCAATTTGAAAATATCTAATTGAAAGGCATTGTAAGCAAATGTTGAATCAAAGTCCACTCAATATTTCATCAGCGCTGTCTCACCACATCACATTCCCCACCACCGGAGTGCAGAGAAGAGGTTTGGTACCAAATTCTACATGTACACAGAGATGTAAGCCAGGGTCACTGGACGCTACAATGTCATCTTCATCCGCTTATCCGAGGTCGGGTCGCGGAGGCAGCTGTTCCAGCAGAGGGCCCCAGACTTCCCTTTCCCTAGCCGCATCCACCAACTCTGACTTGGGGATCCCAAGGCGTTCCAGGGCCAGTGCGGAGATGTAATCTCGCCACCTGGTCCTTGGTCTGCCCCGGGGCCTCCTCCCCATAGGACATGCCTGGAACACCCCCCTAGGGAGGCGCCCAGGAGGCATCCTAACCAGATGCCCGAACCACCTCAGCTGACTCCTTTCAATGCGAAGGAGCAGCGGCTCTACTCCGAGTCCCATTCGGATGACTGAGCTTCTCACCCTATCTCTTAGGGCGGACCCCAGCCAACCCGCGGCTCTAGAGCCGCATGCGGCTCTTTAGCGCCGCCCTAGTGGCTCCCTGGAGCTTTTTTCAAAAATGTATGAAAATGGAAAAAGATGGGGTTAAAAAATACATTTTTTGTTTTAATATGGTTTCTGTAGGAGGACAAACATGACACAAAC
>OMNS01078215.1:3129-14901 GCA_900303225.1 Laemonema laureysi
GATTGGTTAGGGGGGAAAAAATCGATTCCCCCTCTCCCACGGAAATCGGTTAGAGTGGCAATGTCGGACTTTAGATGGAAATGGAGTGGAACTAGTTGACAATGTTGTCTGATATCAGGCTAGTGTACCCCACCAGAAGCACTTAATTTTGGGAAGTATGATTTTGGCAAGGTGCTTTTTGCAGCCTGCTGAAATCATACCTCCCTTATTTCTCCCCTGGAATTCATTAAATATTGTGACATTGTTATTTTACAGATCCTACATAAATGTAATGTAAATGTAATGTAAATTGCTGTTATTATAGGCCTACAGCAAATCCTTCTGAACATACTGACAAGATAAAGACAAGATACGTTTTAACGATCGCCAGCTTGCCCCGTTGACTTCCATTGTAGCCCAGCTAGATTGTTACAGGAAGAATCCAACAAACTCAATACTGAATCAATTCTCAAAATAATGACGTCTACACTCTAGAATCATGCTAGACAATCTGTGGATATAATGGTGTCTACACTCTAGAATCAAGAGAGACAATCTGTGGATAGGCCCCTGGGTCCAAAATAGTTTAACTATCCTCAATTAAAATAATGTTCCAAATATTTACACAAAATATTTACAAACAAAACATGGAATGATATAACAAAAATGTATAACTTAATTTTAAAAAGCCAGACATGTATATGCGTTCAATGTATTTAATTCTCAAATATATGACGGCCAAATCAAAAATTACAGAAAAAAAATATGTATGTAGGCTATGTACACAGAAATATACATGCAAAGATAAAATAAAATAAAAAATAACGGACATAAAAAAAACAACCACTTAATTTATAAACAAAGTTCAACTGGAAACTGGACAAACCCAAAAATGAAAGGAAAAATAAAACTGAGATATCCAGTCCAGCTATTTGCATTTGAAAAGCCTTAGCTTTTTTTATTACATATAATAAATAGGGAGTTGTGTAAGCCGTTTGAAAGTGCCGACCACTTATATTTGACAAGCTAGAGGAAGTACGCGTCATAATGCTTGCATGAATGAAAAGAACGCTGTTTCAGGATGCCTTCATAATGCTTGTATGAATAGGAACGCTGTTTCAGGATGGGTTTTGTGCCATTGCTACAACAACCTCAATAGAACAGCAACAACAGTCTAGCCCTTCCTATGGGATGTGGGGTTTTAGAAAACTGGGATTTGAAACGATAACAGGAATCTGTTGGAAAGAAAAATGTTGATGGCACATTTGGAATTATTGTACAAAACTGTTCCAGTCAAATCTAGAAGTGAGTCAGAATGCTCAAGTCCATGTGAATTGAAGTCAAAACCCAAAGTGTTTACAGCTGTTCTATCTGCTGTTATATTAATTTGAGAATACTTTATTTGTCCAACGACCATCTATTGCATTTGTGTTAATTTTGTACACCTAACTTAAGCAAAATGTAACAACAATTACACATTCTACAAGACTATGTATGTATTGTAAAGCTATGTCAACTTTGGTGTACCAATACCTAAATATAAAGCATACAGTACAAAACATGTTTAATTATGTTGTTTAAAACATAATGAAAAGACCCAGTTAAATTGACACATAACTCATAATACTTGACAGTCCCGGATTAAATAAACACAACTACCAGCATCACTTGCAGTACCAAGTACATGGTTTTCTCTACATTTATTACAGGTACAACAAGATGTTTTCATAAATAGTTGCATCAAATGTTAAAGCTGCAACATTGCACATAATAAGAAACATAACATGAGTGCATTTACAGTAATCTCCTCCCCGCTGCGATCCGCCTCGCCCCTTTGCATTCACCCGCTTATCTGATTGGCTATCACCACTGCTAAGGCTCTGATAAACAATCACAATTTTACATTTTTAGGTCTCCCAAAGAGTCATTTTCGCCAGGAACGGCCAAAAGCGGGCATCCATTTTGAGTTTGGGGGGGGAGGGGGGACTCTGAAGGCGGTTCAAAGTATATACAAAGTAAGGCTTAAACATCTGTATATGTGCACAACGCAACTTTTGTTCTAGGAAAAGCCCAACAATTAATCCTTTTCAGTCTAGTGTTTTTCGTCACGGAGGTCGGACAGTGCAGCGCGGTTTTACGTGCAACATGGTTGTCAAGGTTATCGTAGATAGGGTACATACAAGAAGCACAGACAGCAAGAGACTGGCTGAGTGACCGGCATACTAGGTCATACGAGGATGCTCTGGTCGTCCACAACAACCTTCAACTGACGAACATTAATCAACAACGCTTTTTTTTAAAACATGATTGAAAATCTATGGACAGTATTTTCCTTTCTATACATAGTTTCTATAACAAAAGGGATGCTTTTTCTAAAAGTCAGATTGAGTGTGAAAGAGGAACAAAACCAAAAAGATAACGCCTATCTCCCTCCCCTCAGCAGTCGGAGGTTAAAGGGCGTCTTTGCTCAGCTACCGCTAGCTTGTTTGCGTCGCTTTCCTGTGAAAGCTCTGCTACTCTGCAGTAGCATCAAGGCTCAATCTCGCGGCTCTTTTGATCAATTCCGATCTCTTGCAAAATAAATTACTTCATTCTCCATCTTTATTTTTTTCACTTTTTTGTTTGCTTTACTATAAAATTAGTTTGATTTGAAAACAGCAAGCAGCAGTAGACAAGGACATCCATCCATTGGTTGGCTGAGAACTCTTTTCTCCAGGGCTTTGATTGGCTTAGGTGAACAATAGGTCATAGTTTTTATTGGGTGAAGAGGACTTTTAATTGGTGAACATGTGAAAGAGGAAGAGATCGACGTGCAGGTTCCCTCTCTCAGGCAGGTGAGGTGACTGATTCCAGACCAATAGTTGGCCCCTTGCAGCTGCAGATCATGTGGATGAACTTTTGGAACCCTCTCTAATCACAAGTCTAATTTCTTCTCTCACCAGGGCTATAGTCCATTTGGTCTAATCACAGGTGGCAAGGGGCCAAATGCCAGTGTGGAGTCGACATCTCCCCCGTGCAACTGCATCCACCCGTCTGTCGACCCCAGGGATCAAACCCGTGGCTGGAGGCGGCTATGGATGAAGCTCGTCATGCCACCGATGGGCCGCGCATCTGTTTGGTGTTTCCTGCGGTCAATGAAGGAGATGAGGCGAGAGGTGTCCAGGCAGCCATCGGCCACGCCGCCCTGCAGCCAGGACTCCTGCAGGCACAGCCTGGCCGGGGGCCTCCTGCTGGGGTCGGTCCTCAGCAGCAGGCACACAAAGTCCCGGGCGGCCTGGCCCACGCCCTGGAAGTAGTCCCTGGGGAAGCTGAAGTCCAGCCGGCAGATGTTCAGGCACGTCTCCTCTGCACTTTCGTCCAGGAAGGGAGAAGCGCCGCTCAGCAGCACATACGTCACCACCCCCAGGCTCCATAGGTCTGAGGATGGAGACACCGGCTCTCCCAGGACCAGCTCGGGGGAGGCGAACTCGGGGCTGCCCAGCAGAGGGTGCACATAGTGGGCGCTGTTGAGCTGGACTGCATCGCCGAAGTCTGTGAGCTTGATGGAGGGCTGGCCACCAGAGGTCTGGGTCACCAGCAGGTTTTCAGGCTGGAGAGGAGAGAGCAGACCAGTGTTTGTGTGTATATCAGAGATCAAACAATAATGCTAGGTTCACATGAAACTATATTATCGCAGAGTACTGCAGTTTTTTAAAAGACCAGTTGTTGTCATTTTGTTTTGTTTTGTTTGTTTGTTGTTTTTTTCTAGGGAAACTCACAAAATGTTAGCATACATCGCTGCAATATAACAGTAAGAAAGAGGAATACACAAACACATACTTTTACGTCAAGATGTACTATCCGGCTGTTGTGTAGGTAGTGTAAAGCTTCTAGAACGTCCCGAAGGTAACAGGCGACTTTGTCCTCTGTTAGATTCCCCCAGCTCACGATGTAGTCCAGCAGACGGCCTTGATCGGCCCTGAGAAGCCCAAAGAAAATGCATTCAGAGTTACATGTATGATAAGTTCATAACATGGGAGCCAATGCACTGAGCGCATATATTCAATCTTAGGCTGAAAAAATACAAAAGAACATCCCTCTTCATGAAAAACGATTCGTTTTTTAAATCTATATTACACTAAAAAAGTGGTTCCGGCTAGGGGTCACAACCTAGGGGTCCCCCAAAAAACCCAACCTTTCTTCTGGGAAAAACAAACAAACAGTTTTTCACAAAATGTCACCACTACTCACATCTCCAGGACCAGGGCGTAGCTGCTGGGGGTCTCGTAGGTGTCTATGAGGCCCACAAGGTGGGCGTGCTGCAGCCTCTGGAGCAGGGTGAGCTCCTGGGTGACCCGGTCTCTCCTCATCAGCTTCTTGTTCACCAGCTTCACCGCCACCGAACGCTTGGTGCCCCGGTGGTCACAGTGCTTCACCACGGAGAAGCGACCCCTGGTGGCCACAGGTGGGAAGGAAGTTAGTTAATTAATTAATTAATGTTAAGTTAAGAGGAACAAAATACTTAATTCTAGGAGTGTGAGATTCACTTAGCTGTAAATTTAATTACATTCAACTTTTACTTTATACTATTATTTTCTAAATGTTACGAACCAAAGCAACTTTGGTATATTTGGGTATTTTGGGTTCATGTTTATGGTGGGGGTGCATTAGGATGCATTTACCTGCCCAGTTCCGCCACCTCACTGTAGAAAGACTCAAAGTTGTCCTTCCAGCTGACCCTGACACCGTCGCTAGATACAGCTGCAACACACACCAACACACTTGGCATCAGTGAGTCTTCATTAGACTGTGTGGGTGTGGGCGAGGGGGGGGGGAGGTGATGGATGTGTGTGTGTGGCTGTGTGTGTAGGGGTGTCTGTGTGTGTGTGGGGTGCATGTGTATGGTGTGTGTGTGTTCCTACCCAGCACTCGGAGGCTGGCAGAGGAGGTCACAGTGCCCAGGTCATTGGTGGCCACACAGGTGTAGGAGCCATCGTCTTCTGAGGCGGCGCCGATGATACGCAGGGTCGCCTCACCCGTGTCGCTATGACAACAACATCAGAGTCAGTTAACCTTCACCAAGTGCTGTAAACACACTGGAACCATTTCCTCTAAACAGACTGTGACTGCACCACTGAATACATCATTCAAAAAATGTATATGATGTCAGGGCTTCCTCCAAGTACTGCAAGTACAATAAATGGCGAAGGAGCATTACACACACTCCTAGATATAGTCCACAATAACAACCTGTACTTATATATTTTGGTAGCCAAGCTTTGTCAAAGGTACAAGATGCACTTTATAATTTTTTTATTTGCTCTAAAACACATTGGGCCTCATGCAGTAGCCACTCATATGCACAGATTTGTGCTCAGATTTGCTCGTTCGTACGAGCGTTTTAAGAGCTTCTCACATTCACCCAAATCCTCATATTTAGATTATTTTTGGCTTTGACTAATGATTACTTTCTAAAAAAATAAATGTATATCTATGTATAATTATGACGTTAATAATGTACTGTTTCGCAGTCTGATATCACAACCTGCTTAATATACTGTAACTGTATTAGGTTATATCCATTATCCAACAATAATCATAAACAAAATAGTATTATTATCATCATTATCATTATTATTATTATTACTAATACTAACAATAACAATAATAACAACAACAACAATAATAATAATAATAATAATAATAATAATAATTTAGGGCTACGTTTGTTGCAGAAGTCCAGAATAACTGACTAGTATTGGTAATCACTGAGTGGGCATCGTCAGAATGTAGACATGTGTTTACGGTCCATCTAATCTCTGATCCAGCAGTCCTACTGTTATAGTACAACTTCTGATCCAGCAGTCCTACCATATTATAGCAGAACTTCTGAGGGGAGACGGCACAGAGCCTGGGCCGGAAAACAGAAACTGCAAAGGGCAGAGTTACGCCTTGTTTCCTTATAGATCCCCATCTCCAGCAACATGATTGGTCGAAACAAATATGAAGCGAAAGAATGTGGAATGCCATGTTCACCCACATTTGAGCTTGTCTGCCATCAGACTTTAGATATGAATCTAAACTGAAGTCTGATTAGTGAGACTATGTTCCTGTACTTCTGAGCGTTTGCTGAATCTTACGTGGCACACTCGTACGAGTTGTACGTACGTACAAAAGTAAGATCAAGCCAAGAGAAAAATATGCAAATGTTGTTGCATGAGGCCCATTCTATCATGTAGACATTAACTCTAAGGCTACAGGGATCTAGGTTGATTTCTCAGACTCTGCAGCATCTTAGAGAAATCTCATGTTAAACGATAAAGTCACACTTGTTCGAGGTCGGGTGCAATAGAAAACTACCACTCTGAAAAGCATTTTTAGCTGGGAGTAGCATTTTATTTTTCCCCCGTTTAAACAACTTCAACTTAGTTAAAAATAACCCGGGAATGTTCACCAACACTTTGTGAGACCCAAACAAAACCATTTTCAACCGAAAACGGATTTTCAGTTGTTTACTTCCCCAGTAAGTTATTTTTTAAGTGAACCTCACTTTTTGAAAGTGGGCATGGTTTTGAGAGGGAGAGCAGTGTTGTTTTTTTACATTTAGACTGGAGCTGGCTTGAAATTGAAAACTGACATATTGTACCTTTAAAGTGGAGATTAAATAGCGAAATACACACATTTCTAACTTCAAAGAATTAATGAGATGTACCGCAATACAAATGTCATTATAAAAGTAAGCCATTGTTAAGAAAATCCATTTATTCATATGCCTTTATCTTGTATTTCGAACCTAGTGCGCTGCCATCTTTGTTTTCATCAGGGCTTACTAGTTAAGTGTTGAAACAATTGAGTTTGAGAGCTTTGATGAGATAGAAAAGTAAAAAATCTGCCAATAAGAGCCAATATAGTGGTAAGACCTGTTCCCAATATCCCATTTCAGATATTGTGTAAGGAGAGAATACTGGAGGTCTCGGTGCTATCCCTGCGGGACATCTGAGCTGAGACACGGCAACACAAAAGTATATTTTAGCAAATAATGACATATGTCGACCAGTGTTCATTTTGGCAGCTATTTTAGATTTAATCTTAGTCTTTAGACGAAAATGCTTATTATTGTTTGTCACAATTTTTTCAATTTTAGTCTAGTTTTAGTCAACGAAAAGTCATTACATAACTTTTAGTCATACTTTTAGTCATGACTAAAATTGACGGCGAGGGTTCCATTTCATTCCTTCTTCCGGAAATCATAGAACCGTGGATTTGCCTTTGTTCAATCCATTCAGCATAGTTCCGTTTAGTTTTCTCTGTAAATAACAAGTAAGGAATAAAAGCAATATGTAGTGGAACAGAAAGAAACTCCAATCACTGACATTTAAATGAGAGCAAGGTTTTCTAAAAAGTATGAGGATCGGTCAGCACTAGGCCTACTAGGTGGGATGGATGGCTCAACTTGACCAGCGACAAGCGGCCACAACGTTTGGAGTATTTGATGTACTGTGCTATTGTTTTTTTGACTGAGTTAGAAAGATATTGAATATTCAACAGACATTCGTGATCTGTAAGATAGCAATCTAAAACTTGGAGCAAAAGGGACAATCGATAGTGAAAGTCCCAGCAGGTCTAGCAGTGTTAACTGATATGCTGCCGAAATAACAGCGCTAAACCGGGGGAAAAAACAAAGAGGCGATCCCCAGTTAGGTCCCAGTGGGTCTAGGGGGCCACTTGACAGGCTTCAGAACAGAGGCTGCCAGACACTGGCACTTTCTGTTGTGTAACTGGGTAGTCGTCCACCGACCCTCTGAGTTGGTGGCCAATTACCCACTTGACAGGGATGCATTACTTATATTTTGACAGACAGACTAGACGCACAAATGGGGGAAAATATCATGCATTTTGAATGTCCGATAGCCCACCACTAACATTTTAGTCATACATCGTCTCGTCAGCGAAAACAAAACATACATTTTGTCATAGTTTTTATCATCAAAGATCTATTTTTAGCTCGCCAACGTCTCATCTTAGTCATGGAAAAAAGGTTGTTGACAAACACTTTTTGTCCTAGTTTTCGTTGAAGAAATAACACTACTGTCTACTGTGTTTTTGTTTTATCTAATAATACATTTTTTATCTATGTTATATAAACATAAAAACTTATTTTTTTGAGTGAAATAATGAATGAACCTCCCTGGTTCTGCCTGCTCACCGGATGTTTACAGCTGTGCACCGTTTCCTCTCTAATCATAAGTAGCAATATTTTTCATAGTAATCATAGTAGATATTTTTCATATACAACTTTGGCAGGAACAAACATTAACTTAAATTTTTTCCAGACAAGGTTTGCATTTGGTTTGGTGCAGCACACCCACAAACAGGATCAAGATGCTACAATATTTTTTCCCGCTGTGGACACACCTGGTTTTATAAGGATCTGAGTTATAGAAATGGCCATCATGAAGTTTGTGGAGTTTTACGGTGTTAGCTATATGATTTTTTGAAAAGGCATAAGGGCCGAGGTTATATAGTGAGTTGTCCTCTTGTTGTTGACGCTGAACAACGGAGACGAACCACACCCGCTACGTCACCACCTAGCTTGTTTAAAGATAGCTGCACCCTAATGGCGAAAAACTGAATTACTATCTAGTTTTCTAGCAAATCTAGGTGAATATCAAGTTTGATTGTAGGGCCACGTCTTGCTTAAGGTAAAAAATAAAACGAACCACAGTCATATTATTCAGTGTTTCATCTCCACTTTAACCATGTTTTAACCATCTTTTAGACAAATCACATGTTGTTGATTTCCATGGATGGTCACCAGTAAGTGGTCACCAATAGGGCACATGGAGTATTTCAGCTACGGAATACAGAGCATGAATACCTGGATGCTATGCTACTTGTGTACTATATATACCTGTATGCTATGCTACCTGTGTACTATGCTACATGTGTGCTATTCTACATGTGTGCTATTCTACCTGTGTGCTATGCTACCTATGTGCTATGCAACCTATGTGCTATGCAACCTGTGTGCTATGCTACCTGTATGCTATGCTACAGCGTCCGTTGTTGGTTAGGATGCTCTGATTGGGTCCCTTCCAGGTGACTGAGGCCCGGGGTCTTCCACACACTTTACACCTGAGGGTGACGCTCTCTCCACTGTCACACGTCACGTCAGCCAGGGGCACAACGAACTCCGGAGGCACTGGAAATACGGCAGGGTCAAAGGTCACACACTTTCAATGGCCCCTACTAAGGTAAAATACAACTAAACCTAGGTTTGTATTGTTAAAGGTGCTGTAGGTTAGATTAAAGAGCTATAATTTGTAGTAAGTGTAATTTTGAGTCAGCTATTAGTGTGTGAAATGCACTTTCAGAATATCTGTTTCAAGTTGACTGCACCTGTCTCTGTATGAGCCAATTTAGATTTTAGACAGTTTATTTTTTATAAAACAAAATACAATTTGACAAAACCTTTCGCACAGCAAAATGCCAAGGGAAATAAAATAGGCCTATCTACTTCAGTAGAATCAACAGTAAATTAAATCCAAACTCACCATCATAGATGTAGTTAGGATTTAGTAGCTGTGAAGAAAAATGCAATAAATTAGAAAGTCATCGTAAGAACAGAAATGCCCAATCAGATACCAGTGATATGTTGTACAGCCAATCACATGATCCACTGACCTTTACCGAAACCTTATTGGCCAGGCCATCTTTGGACTTCCTGTAACCGTTTTCAAGCTTGGTCTCCTTCTTCCCCTCCCTGTCCTTCTTCTCAGACCTCTTACGGATGCGCAGGGATGTGTGCCATGAAGAAGACTTCCTGCTTGGATGAAGACAGTTCAAGTCAGGATGGATATGAAATGGAAAATGCCCATCATATATGACCAGAGCCCAACGTGAACTCTTACATTTCCTTGCTTTGTTCGACAAGCAGAAGAAGAAAGCATTCGTTTTCTAATCTGAAACCTTAAAATAAGATATGCCAACATAGGCATTTCTGACTTCTGAATAAATGACCGCAATGAATCTATCAAAATGAAAATTCAACCAAATGATAATTCTATTTTGTACTTTTTTTCCAGCACTCATCGACACTGACGCACTGATTCAGCAGATGACTCATTTCTTACTTGACGGTACCATCGGGCCCGTCGGCGATGAGGGCCGACGTGTGTCCCAACACGTAGCCGGGGATCCAGCCCTCGGCGGCGGGGCCCTGCTCGGTGGCCGCGCGGAACACCAGGAACATGTTCTGTTGGTTGCTGGCCAGGATCTGCACCACCTCACCCTGGAGTACGCTGATCTCATCCTCCTTCACCGCCATGTAGTCCTGGGTGACCAGCATGGTGGATACGCTACTGCTGCTGCTGCTTTCACTCTGACAGCCCAGGGAGGAACACTGTTTTATTGTCTTTTTTAAATTCACAAAGTCTCAAATCAACACAATGCATTGGATTGTACAGTGTTTCAAGGTAGTACAGATGACAGGGTTTCTTAAATTTATTTTGTACGATTAAACCTAATGACACAATCACAGTTTAAATGTAATCTTTTAGTTTTACTTTAGCGGCCTGTCTTTTTTCTGCTTCCTTTGCACTTCTGGTTAGATGCTAAACTGCATTTCGTTGTCTTAGTACTTGTACTCTGTGCAATGACAATAAAGTTTAATCTAATCTAATCTAATCTAATCTATTAAACGTCTGTATTACCTTTACCGTTAAAATTTCTATAAAGACAATGATATCGTTTTTTGACATAAAACACAAAGCAAGTGCCGAGAGAATGAAAAAGGTCAAAACAGCGAGAAGGGGAAACAAAAAGCTTTAGAAGATGCCCGTGTGTTCATAGCTGCCCTTACGGGTCCAGGGTGTTAGAGAGGTCTTCTCCTCTGTGACCAAATCAGCCCATTGGATGGAGTGAAGCAGATCCAAGAGGTGATTTCCCATCCATAGCCTTTGTTCTGAGGTCACAGGCAAGGACGAACAAAGAAGAGGGGGAGGAGATACGAGAGGAAAGACCGCTGGCAAAGAACGTTTGTCAGGAGAAGAGCACCAAACGTTGGGAGGTTAGTGGCAGTAGAGTTGGAAAAGTTTTTTAGTCACACACCGATGGTTAAAGCAGGATATGAAGGAGCCGGCCAAGAGAAAACTAGGTGTTAGTAAGATTTTGTTAAAGCTGGAAGAAAACCACAACAGGCAGGCTGCCTTTCTGGGAAGAGCTGGAAGTATATGAGTTCCCTCTAGAGAAGTGCTGAAACCATGACCACAGACTCTTCAGAGAGTGTTTAAAAGGTGGACAGCAGTAGAGTTGTAGAGAAGACGTTGGATTAGTAAGAACGGGCCTCAGCAGGACAGGAGACAGCAGGAAGACGAGCCACCCACCCACCCTCCAACATCCCCACCCCAGGTTAGTCAGGCTTGACACTAGGCCGCGCTGAAGCCTGGGTAGCGGGTAGGGCTCTTACCCCGTTACTCTGGGTGGACTGGATGGACTGCTCGCTGGTGGACGAGCATGTGCTCATACGGTCCGCCTCCTTGCTGTGTGTGGAGTGTCTGTGGCTCAGGGACTGGCTCCCAGACCCGCTCTGGGTCTGGTTCTGGTTCTGCCGGGCCGGCAGCTCTCCTACCTCCCCAGGGAAGGTGAACGAGCCAGGCCGGCTGGCCGGGGAGCCCGGCATGGAGCTCCAGAACCCAGACCCAGACTTCTGTCCGGGGCTGGGAGGGGGAATGGGGAGGGCGTCCTTGCCAAAGGCAGGGGTGGCCATGGGAGAGGCCATGGGGGAGATGGTTCCCGGTCGAGGTTTGGATGTGG
>OMNS01078216.1:5612-17468 GCA_900303225.1 Laemonema laureysi
ATATATATAAATATATATATATATATATATATATATATATATATATATATATAGCATATAACAGTGGACTACTTGTAGGCTTGTGGGTTTCATAATATGATCGGCCTATTGTTTTCGGCTTGGACTTTTGGACTGTGTGTTTTTATAACAGTCGAACAGTCAAACTATGTACTATGATCAATATTAGACAAAGCCGTGAGAGTAGTCATGGTAGCAATGAAACCTAAACGGCAACATTGCAAGTCCTAATTTGCAGCATTTTTTAAAAATTCTAACTGCCAAACAATGTAGAATTACAGAAGTGTAAAAATGCATACTAGCAAAAACCTGACAATGTCCGCTCACATAGAGCCGCATCTGTCCATATTTGCCACACCTCCAAGCTGGCTCGGGGCCCAGTAGTGTGGGAGAGCATTGCTGCAGTCTGTGCCTTTCTCCACCTGCTAGGCACTGCTCCCGTTTAGCTAGGTTCCCCCCCCCGCCACTCTTTTCCCAAAAACCTTAGCACTCATAGCTGTTCCTCAAAACCTGGACTGCTATTCGCCCGATGAATAACAGAGTTGACGCTTTGTGAGGCACACATGGGGGCTAGAGCTGGAAGCAGCAGTGTTGATCCAGCATGGTGGTGGAGACACGGTGGCCTGGATTTAAGGTCTCCGGAGAAAACGACAGCTCCATAGCAATGGGGTACACGCGCTTATACTAACATGCATCCTGATTCTGATGTGGACCAACATTGACTACAGTCGAGCAGGATGTTTTTTTTTCGTGTCAATCCTTTAAATGTTAAAGTGTTGCAGTTTCTATCCGAGGTCCCGTGCTTCAGAAACCCTCACTATATTTTTAGAGCTGCAGTTGGTTCTTAGCATCGATTCTTTTAAAACAGTTTTTATTGCACTAGTACCTTTTCGCCTGACGATGAACTCAAACTTAGCGGGGATCAGCGAGTCCAGGCTGATGTTGATGAGGTCCAGGCCCGAATCCTTCAGCTTGGGCAGCAGCCGGGCAAGATTCATGCCGTTGGTCGTCACTGCGATGGTCCTCAGGCCCTCCAACTTCCTCAACTCGGCTAAAGGGCGGAGCAAAAAAAGATGACGCATAACCGCCAGTGTTGCATAACTGCATAAATGACGCATGAATGCATGAATGAATCGTGCCTGTGCTCATCTTATTTAGTTGTTTGAGTTGTTTCATATTGGAAATTGACCAAAGGCAAAACAACACATTTTATGGCAGCTCAATACTGTAAAAAATTCGCAGCACTACGCGGGCATGGGGTTTTTGAACGCTCTTCATTGTTCTTAACTGTATTTCATGGCGAGTTAGCATAGCGATCAGGTGACACGAACCATGGCTACTAAAGACAATTCATGCTCACATGCTGGGAACTACAGGCATTTAGGGGGACTGGTCTTCACTCACATGTGTCATGTTTCTTCGCATGACACATACAAATCTCTCCTGCTGGAACATTAGCATGCGTCGCGCTCCAATTTAGCATACAATGCCATGGCGGGACACTTCCTGACTTCAGACATTAGGCCATTGTTTTAAGGTTCCTCTTTCTCTCTCATTAACATGGTAATGGGATGACTTAAACGGTCACAGCTGACAGCTACGGTGTTAGCGAATCCAATCTGTGACCCCCACCCAGCACCATACAAGGTCTGACGCTCTCCTCGTGTCACTCACAAGAGCTTGTGCACAAAGAAAGTCATCATCTTCGGCCCGACAGTCTAAACCATACGCCGGGTTGCTCCAAAGCAATGCAGGGGGTCACGGGGATTTACTGCCGCGCTGAAGGCGTTGACTGGCAGTGACTGTAAAAATGGACACGTCACAGGTCGCCGTACCAGGCACCCCCTTTCTAGCGCTACAGTCGCCTACAGCGCAGAAGCCTCACCGATGATATCCAGCACGTCGGGCCGGATGAGCGGCTCTCCGCCGGTGAGCCGGATCTTGTCCACCCCTTCGTGGACAAAGAGGCGGGCAAGGGTCAGCACTTCCGGGGTGGTCAGGAGTTTTGCCCGCGGCGTCAACTTCACCCCTTCCTCCGGCATGCAGTACTGACCTGAGAGTCAACAGGCAAACAGGCATCACACAACCACACACATTCATATATATACATATATATATACAGAGAGAGAGAGAGAGAGAGAGAGAGATGCTGTATGTGATGGGTGTGACTCACAGCGCAGGTTGCATTTCTCTGTGAGGGAGACGCGGAGGTAGCTGTGTCTGCGTCCGAAGCTGTCTGTCAGGAACGCGGAAAACGGTAAGGTGTCGTCCTTTATAACGGGTCTCCGCGTCATAGGGGGCGCTGCTCGCTCCTGTGAACGGCAAGGACATTGTTCGATTATTTCAGGATTGTGCCGAACGGGATCGGACTGTGTCAGGGTACACAGTCTGTCGCCAACTACATAGAGGGCAAATATAGTAGGACCGCAGTGAATACACACGACAGCACATTTGAGAGTTTGGTGGTGCAAAACAGATAGTTACTGGTCTACAGCAATGCAGAGAAGTAATATCGATATTCTCGAGAAGTGGACGAGTGCATGTGTGGCGTGCACCTCGTGCAGGCCTGAATACTTGACTGAATACCCAGTCTCTTGTCAACAAGGGTGCTGATTGGCTTAGGGTGACTTTAGTGCTAGTTTCTTGTCGTCTAGTTGACCCGCATGACCCCTTGGGGGAGAGTAACCCAGTCATGTTTTCCCTCTAAGCTACTATAAAAAAGGAAGAATGTACTCCGTGTGTCCCCCACCCCCTGCCCCCTTTTCAGATGAACTAAAAGGTGGAGCACTTTGGGTACTTGGGTAGTAGCAGTAGACCAGCAAATAGGCCAACCGCTAGCTTGCTTTTCTTATTGTTGCAATCGTTTTCATTAATTGGTTTGATGAGATTAAGCAGTCCGTTCCTGTTTTACCTGTGAACCCCAGCAGTAAATAGCAATAGCAGTGCGTGTCCTGATAACTACCTGGAATTCCCTGAATTCACGTTGTACAATTGTCAATAATAACAAAACAAGTGTTTTCAATCGGTCTTTGTTTTCTGTTTGTTTTTTGTAAGATCTTCCAAAAGAAAACCCAGGTAAATCTCTATGTATTAACGCAGTAACTAAAGGCTGTCTCTTGTGTGGCACTTAGCGTTTAAATATTATTATACACTTCTTGAATGAAATATAGTGGACATGTATGGCCAGTATTCATGTATTCACAGCAATGTCAATAGTTGGCCTAGTTATATTTTACTTTCAAAGTCCTGTAATGGAGCGTCATACCAGCGCGACCTGTCACTGTATTGATGGGACTCATACAAATTATGTACCTGTCTTGCTCTGTTTTTCTGGACTGCGTCGAAGTTTGTCCTGGAGTCCGAAAGTTCAAGTTCATTTTCTTTCTGCGTAACACTGGAATACAAGCGTTGATTCTTCCACATTGCGATGTTCTTAACCAGATATGTAAAGGAATTTCTAGTGCCATTTTGTCTTTCTGTCAACCGGCAGCACATGCGACCCGCAGAAGCCATTTCATGAATGAAGATTGAGCAAATGTGATCCAAGTACTCGGTGCGCAGTGGATTGTCACTATGTAATACGCTGCAGTCAACAAGGCGGCTAACTGTGCTGCTAACCCGTAGGAGTAGGAGGGGTATGGGAGAGGGCGTTGATATCACCAGCCAATCATGTCACGTTACGATTAAACCGCTGACGTGTGGATAGTATAGCGCTACCTTAGTTGCACAATTGTATGTTACATGGTTTGTTAGCTATTCCTAACATAAATTAATCCTGTTATGATACCTATGCTAGAGGCGGATAGCTGGATACCGGCTGTTCTGCTTTCCGCCGCATAATCTTACCGGATCACTACCGTATCTCCCACATACAAACAAAACCAGTCTGAGCGTAAAAGCATGACCTCGGGTTCGGTATGGCTTGATTAGTTACATAATACATTGTTGTATTATTTGGGGCGCAGTACGGTTTACTAAGAATGTAAAATGTAATCCATTGATGAGAATATTGCATTTATTGAGAATGTGCCAATGGAACACTGAATGCAGCCTGCAATGTGCCCAGGAGATGGCGCGTCAGTCTTTCTTTTCTACTGCAGATGGTTTCAATCTATAATCTAGAAATGTGTTAATGTTGAGGTTATAAATGCACAGAATCCACAAAGCATGCATAATCAATGACCCCTTTCTCATTCAAACTAAATGTCCTCAAGGATGGTTATTATTTTCGTATTAATTATTCTTTTTTTTAAATATTTGATTCAACTAACTTTGCTTGCTATCTGGTTAAGCTTGTTGATTGTTCCAACATGCCAAGCATAATTTAAAGGCGTGAACCCTTTTTTGTTTTAGGTCAGTATGGCCAATCACTTATCTACTCAACACCCAAATCGAACACACAAATCCCATAGCACTTAAACTTGCACCTTGGAAAGTTGTCAAGACCTGCCACTGTGAAATAGCAAGGTTCCCATGTTCTACTTCTTACACCCATATGACCTATTTTATACCCAAGCCAATGCCCTATATGTATACATTTGTTATTCCATCATGCAGGCTGTTGAATTGTAAAATAAAAATAGGCAAAATCAGGTTTGTGGCGTTGCGTGGTTGGAGGAGAAGGTCAAGGCTAACTGCAAGTCATGTTACTTTAAAATGTAGTCACCTATAAGGCAGCACGAATTTCCACGGTGAACAAAATAGGGCAAATTGTGGCGTGTGCCTGATGTAATGACTCTGCACAGGCCCATTAGTCCACTTGAACAGTTGGATAGACAGCGGTAATTTTCTCGTCATGACACACCAATGAAACAATAGTATTTAAAGGCAGCGGCTATCTTGAAAAGGATACCTCAAATGGTAGGTTGCGCCCTGCTATTATCCAACATAGGGGGCTTTCTACGCTATGTGGGTGTGATTTGTCTACTGCAAAAGAGTCTAGTGCAAAACATTATCCTGCATGGCCAAAAGTCAGATATCAAGTAAGGTCTGCCCAGAACAACCCGCAGTACCCTGCAGTGATAAGCGGGGTGGAGCTTTGATGTGTTGCATGAGCCTCCTTTTCATGCAACAGTGAAAGGAGAGGTCTTACATACATTTTCATAGTTGCAAGTGACAATGAATAAAATAGTTTAAAATAACCCTGCTTCCAGATATCAAACGAGACACTTGGCAATTGTACTGAGGGAAAACACTGTTACAACTAATTAGTGTGAGCACATTCTAATATTATATTTTGTATTAACACCTTTGTATAATCAGTTTGAATTAACTAACCTGGTTGGAACAGACTAAGAACTTATTTTACTATCACACAGTCACATCTGTATGGGGCAGTTGTGCTCTACCTCAGGGCAAAGGGGCCCGAGCGAGATAAGATGTCTCCGGCTTTACAAACAACTGCATGCTATCCTCCCTGCCCCAGAGGTGAATTCCACCACATGAGATAAGTGTGACAACAAGGGTATAAAATGGACTGTGAAATTGTTCCTCGGTGGACTTCCCTCTGCATCCCTACTAGAGTCGTGTGGACGGAACTCCCGGCAAAGCTGTTTGACCAGTGTATGTCTGTGTTTATGTTATGGGTTTCATTAAATTCGATTCTATATCGTTTCATGCAATTGGATGACTTTATTCACAAACAGGTCATTTTAACAGAACTAAGATCAACGTGTATGCGGGAAATTCCCACCACAAAAGCCTATATTATTTGTTCTTATATTATTTAAAATGTGTCTATTTCAAGAATTAAATCCAACGTACCACCTACAGTACCCTCGCGTACCACGTACCACAGGTTGAAAAACACTTCTATAAGCTACAGTGCCAGTACCTGGTCTTTGGAAAGTGAAGAAGATTACTTTAATATGGTTTCTCCTTCATCCTGTCCTCATCCCCCTCCCTGCCAGACCTCTGTCCCTAACCCCCACTGTCCTCATCCCCCTCCCTGCCAGACCTCTGTCCCTAACTCCCACTGTTCTTGAGGAGTTGATCAGGGACCAATTGGGGAGGGAGACCTCTGATAACCCCACGCATGTCATATGTTTGTAATACTGTTGTGCCTGGGAAATCAGGGGACTGAGTACAAGGAATTGTGTGAGGTAGCAAGTATGGGAATTAAGGGCTGCGAGAATTAAGAGCCAAGTTAGACTTTTCATTCGTCATTCTATGTGATTGCTATGCTGTTATGCTGTGATGCTATGTTGCTATGATGCTATTGCTGCGCTGCTGTGTGGCGAAGTACGAGATTTAAGTGAAGAACTGCGCTGTTGATTGTAGCATCCTGCAAGAGCTCATGAATAAATACGTTTGAACATTACATATTGACTCTGTGGTCTGTTTGGAACGAAGGACTTGGAAACTACATGGTGATTTGAATCTTCCTCAATATTTGGCGGGCTAGCCAGGAGTTCTAATCTGTATCAATAAAAGCTTTGTGGTTATTGACTACTGCCTTGAAGCTTACTGCCAGTCGGGGTCACCTTGCACACTTATTGCACATGCTGACACTTTCATAAAGTCCTCTCTGTGGATCAGGCCTCAAGACAACACTCATTCATTCTTGACAGTTTGTATTAATTTTGTTTAAGCTGCTGTTACATTGAGATGTGGCCATCTCTGTCTGAGCCAGGGTCAGAAAGCTAACGTAGCTTCACCCCGTCCGAGTAGAGGCTTTGTGGGACTTTGTCAAGTAAAAAAGGGTTAAAGGCAAAAAGGTTAAATATTTGTACTATATTTCTAAGCTTGTTGTCAACCTTTTCTGCTGTAAATTGTCTCAATATAACAGGAAGGTAGAGTGTCTAAATCAATGAGCATCTTTCTTGAGGGGGTTAGGGGTTAGCTAGCCTTGATAGACATAGACATTAAATTGACATTTTAATTAGAATGAAGTGGAAGACACCAGTCCTATAAGTTGGGAATTATAGGGAACTCTGTGTGTCACCTTTGTAACAAATGACAAGAATGGTAGCACAGTGAGGTAGCCTATTTGCTAATGAATCCTCACGTTGCTGGATGGTGAATTTGATTTCTGACCAATCAAAGCATCTCTTCGCTGATTGGTTCGGGAATCCATCTTGCCTGTCAATCACATTCACGCACATGGCGCTACCATAGCTCCACCACATAGCTGCGTGATTGCAACCCTCCTCAATGGCGGAGAAACGTAGGGAGGGAGGGAGCAGAGAGGGAGGGGAGGTTTGTTGACCTTTGAATTGGTCACTTTATGGATCTTTAGACACTCGCTAAGGGCTAAGATTATAGTAGCTTAGCGAAGGCACAGATCTCCCATCCATGTGTAGTTGTGCATACGCCTCCGTCCTTTGTTGACTTCTCGCGTGATAGCTTGGGGACTCGCGGCGCATGCGCACTGCGCTCCTCTGAAGCTAATCCTCGCGGTTATCAACTGTTCCGCCAGGGAGTGGGTGTTTATGGTCACGAGAGGCTGCGAGGGCAGTGGAGGACAAAGAAGACACATTGGAAGATCACACGTGGAAAGAGGCAACATAACAGTGGAAACCTTTGTGGTTTACGCTGCGGTGGATCAGTTGTACATTGACGTGACTGCACTGCATTGACCCCATTGGCCTGTCAATCGTATGATGAATTTCCCATAGATGTCAATGGGATTAGGTCAATGAGGCACTTTATCTCCTTAAAAGACTTCAATTTGGATATAATTGTCAGCTGTCATTTCACAAAAAGTTAAATTATCAATAGTTTCCCCTGGGTATGATGTAGGGCTCACTGTTGAATTCTGGACCAACAGAGAAAGATTTAGGACAAATGACACATTCAACTTTTAACAAATGCTAAACTTTACATTGTTAGGTTAAGTTATGATGATGGGGACAATGCATATCATAATTATTAATATAATAATAAAGTAGTAGTATGCTTAGTCTATTTATAGATATCTATACCACAGTGTCCATAAGGGCTGTGCAAAAATGTTATAAAATATTATAGTGTCCACAGAGCAAGAAGACAAATCAATAATTTCGGCCTAATTGACACCACAGTTGAAACATAACATTGTGGAATGAATGCTAATGAATGACTATGTAAACAGGTCTGATAAAATACAGTATATGCTCAATAAATAAAGAGTGCAGATTGCTGTAAAAATGTTTCAGCAATTATAGCAGCAGAAGTTAAGTTCCAGGGTGAACCATGTAGCGATTCTGTGTAAAGCGGTTTAAATTCTGTACCAAACTAGGTGCAGAATTTAAACCGCTCAAAATCATTTGAGGTATTCCCATCACTTTGTTGTCCATTGCTATTAATAACCACTGCAGAGGTGCAGCACTTTCTAGTTCTTGTAGATTAATAAAAAGGGCAGTGAGTGTATTAATAATTCAGGCGTGTCCTCTTCATTCACCTGACTTCTTAACCCCATCATATCTTATGCACACTTGTGCATTTCCTTCAAGGGATTAGATTTTTGCTTTTCAAGGAATCGTTTATGGTTCTAATCTATCAAACATGCCTTACGTATGTCAAACTTATACTCAGAAAATATGTTTTAATAAACCCGAGTTTAGGAAAATATATCATACTACTAATACTATTTTGTGGATACACACTTTACGAAACATGGTTGCCTGATGGAGTTTAGGTTTAACGTTTTAGACCAGCAAAACTATTTAAAAAAAAAAGAGTTGTCAGTGCATAAAATGTGCTGTGCTTATGCAAGCAGGAAATTCAAATTGCACAACAAATAAGCTGAAATCAGCATTCCACAGGCCTTTTTTTTTTTAACTTTTACATACTTTTTACTTCTTGCCATTACTAAAAAAAGGTTTGTTGGCCTTGTACAAATATGTTTAGCTTTCCCATCAGGTAGTGTACTGAAAGTCTACTGGAACCCGCTCTTGCATATCAGTCTCATTTTAATTTGTATTAGTAATAATTGGAGATGTAGCTCAGAGGCACAGACCAAACAGCCTCGGGGCTTAACTTTGATCTAACTTCTGTGAATAAACCACTAAATTCTTCCCCCCCCTCCTCAGAGATGAGCAAGCAGCATCCCGCAATCAATTTCTGGTAGGCATTTGCATTTGTTTGTCCTAGTTGTAGAGTGTACACAGCTCTGCTGGATATTTGGAAATTGTTGATCAAACCTTAAGCCAAAAAAACAAATGACTTCTAATCACAAAGCAGAGTACTCCCGTGCAGCACCGCGGAGAGAGACATTTCTATCCCAATCATGTGGGCGGCAAAATTTTGAATTTTGGAATTTCGCTTCGAATGTTGCATTGGAACCTTTATGTGTTCATAAAGTGTGACTAACACGGATACTTCGCTTCCTGCTAACAGTAACATTTGAGAAGAAACAAAACATTATTGACCGAAAGCTTTTTTTAACCCCTGCCCTCCCACCACTACCCCCAACGCAAACACACACACGCAAGCACGCAGGCAGGCACGCACACACACACACACACACACACACACACACACACACTTAAACAAACTTAAAGCAACAGCAATGCTCTCAACCCTAAAACATTCGATGAAAGACGAGGGAGGCCATAACAGCTCGACCAGGCATCCTACTGTGAGCGTCTACAAAAGAGGCCTGAGTGCTCCCTCAGAGTAAAAAAATAACTTTCTTTAGAAGGTCAACATACAGGGTGGGTGGTAGCGGCTTTTTTTTACGCCGTAGTTCCCATGATCAATAATTGAGAGGAAGTTGTCAAAAGCCCTCTCTGACTCCTTTCCTAATGCATCCCCTCATGTCTATCTGTTGCTTTTTTCCGAAGGAAGGTCAACAACTTTTCACATTGATACAAACGGCATATATAAAAAGTAGATAAGGGGTTGATCTTCATGGTTGTGTACCTTATTACCAGGGTATTCATCATGAAGTTAATAATTAGGAATTAGGAATGATTACGGCCAAGTCTACAACCTTGTTGCCCATACAGACGACATAAGTCAGCTCAACTTCTCAACATGCGTCTTTCCTTCTCCAGCTCAAACCCATTTAAAAAATGATTTGGGAAATTACACCAGGAACTTCCAGAAATCTCTCTGTGAAAAATGACATAAATGTTGGGAGTGAGTTATTAATTCATCTTTTAGTTTTTTTTGCTTTGTAAAATACATCTTTTGATGCACCTGGACACATCTTCAGTGTTGTATCCTGGGTTCATCAGGTGTTTCGGGTCTTGCAACCCTCGCCCAGGCGACCCAGCCAGTATTCGTTAAGTCCCAAGTCACCAGACAAACCCGTTCAGGAACTGTGTCCAGGTAACACTACCCCACCCACAACTCTCCTCTTCTGGTCCACAGCCACCTTGAGGCAACTTCAGCTGCTGACCCTCCTCTCGAAGCCCTCGATAGTGGAGATCAGGACTTCGTAGACCAAGAGGGGCCAGAGGATCCGTGAAATATCATATATAAATATCATATATATATATATACCATGCTGGTATATCCAGGCTTTGAACTTCCCAGGAAGGCCAGTTCTTGATTGGTGACTTGGATGGATGCCGTATCCCTCAGGCTACAGTCGAAAACTTTCCCCAGGCTCTTCAATGGTTTCTTGCTGATCGAAGGTATCTCAGTGCTGCCAACAGTGAAGTGGTACCTGTCAACGTTCTTGCCCTTCTTTAGCACCATGGATTTCACTGGCTTGAGCCCAAGTGATCAGTTCCTCCACACCCTTCAGGATCAACCTAGGACAGATGGGGTTGTTATGGTCAGGTCATCCATGAAGGCCCTGATGGGGGGTTGTCGGACACTGGACTTCACTGGAATCCACACCCCTTCTGCACACCTCCACTGATGAGTGACCTTGCCCCTCCTCCAGACCACCTTCAGGATCCTCCAGAGCCTGAGCCGGAGTAGCCTTGGGCAATACTTTACACCTTGTAGGGCACCCCACTCGGCCCTGGGGCTGAGCTTGCTTGTGGCTTTTTGACCACCTCCTGGATCTCCTTCAAGGTGGGCTCTTTGCTGAGCTCTTTGTGGTAGGTATGTGTAAAGATCAGACTTGAACATGCAACAAGGGCTTGATTAGGTTTAAATCTGTGAATTAACATGTATGTTAAATGACAACATACATAATTATGTTAAACAGTATTCAGTATTCTTTTGCATTAATCAAGTTTTAGTTGATTAAGTTTTAGGATGCAATGTTTGCAATGTATTGCTGCTCGTAAATATATGTGTGATGCTCTTTGTTTATCCTGACCAGTCAAATAAATCTAAACCACAAACAAACAAGCAGTAACTAACCATAATTTTACCTTTGCTTAACATGTTAATGAGTTAATGATTGTGGAGTGTGTGTGGGTGATGGCTGCACACCTGTGATGCATGAGCTCAATCAAGGCACACAGGTTAAACCGGCCATCACCACACACACTCAGCAGGCATGTCCGCATGTAACACCGGCTGTATGTCTTGCCAACTCTCCAATAAACCAGGTTCAACAACATTCACCTCTGTCCTGTGTGTCGGCGGAGTCCAGAAACGCCACCTAGGTGGCTTGTGGCAGGGGAAACGCTACACATATATAAACCATAGCATAGGCAATTTGTCAGTAATGAATGGGAATGTGTGAGACTTGGAGATTAAGTCAGGGATAATCAATGAGTAGGTGGACGTTAAGCGCTTTTAAGGTACGACATGCCTTTAGCCACTGTTAAAAACGCACTTCTGTCATAAGCACTTTGTTTTATAACAAAGTGTGTGTGTGTGTGTGTGTGTGTGTGTGTGTGTGTGTGTGTCTTCTGTGCAGTTTTAATGTCCCTATATTGTTATTATCTGTTTTTAACGTTCTATTCTGTTTCTTTCTATTCTGTATTTTCTTTCATGTTTTCCTTGTAC